>PVKN010002435.1:0-42561 GCA_004027915.1 Capromys pilorides | reverse complement strand
ACTCTTCAAAGGAAAACAAGACTAAAATTGCACTCGTTTTTTATGTGGAATATGCATTTTCAATCTCCTAGCACAATTTTCTTTATGAGTAGTCACCCTAAAAAAATACTAATGATCTGCCTCCTCGAGTATAATCTTTTAATTAATAGAATCCTAACTCTTCCAAATATAACATGAATATATGTCAAAGATTTTATTCCACACGTTGATCATTGAAGGTTCCAGTATTAGATTTAATAAAGAAACAGAACATTCTATAGCCTGTTTAATTAGGAACTATTACATTGGTATTCCTAGGGTCTGTACCAAGCAGGTGTTGCATTCTGTGAGGCAATAGATGTTAACGTTGGAAGTGTCCCATGCACTCAAAGATGGTTTTTTGTTTCCAACCAGAGAGAACTCAGCCAGCTATCAGGCTTGAGTCCCTAATCAATATTGAGTTGAACAAAATATTTTTCCTTGTATAATCATAGGCACTGTTTGCCCCCGTATGATACCGGAATGAGGTTTTGTATTGTGCCCGTTTCTGCGTAATTTCTCTTTAGACACTCACAGAAAACCATTTTCTGTCAAGAGTGTCAACATAATTTCAGCCGAAGCTCTAAATATGCTCACTTCCCAGGCGGGCGTTGCTTCTGAAAGCTCAGAAACTTACAGAGGCACACTATCCGGGCCTTGGGTGAGAGCTCCGAGCTGCTGTGAGCTTTCGCACAGTCTTTCTACACCATTCTTGTGACTTCTGTGGCTTTCCATGCCTGGTGACCCATAGTCCTAGACTGTAAGAAGCCTGCAGCACCTAAGGTGGCTCCAGGGACAGCCCTTGCATGCGAAGGAAGAGCTTCAGTGACCATGATTGATCAAAGACCCATTCATAATAAAGGATTTAAAAAACAAACAAATAAGACATAGGCCGGAGAGAGAGCTTAGCAGTCTAAGTGCCTGCCTGGCAAGCACAAGGCCTCGGTTTGATGCCCTGTACCACATGCCCTGTCAGCTCTGAGCTGAGCCATTGAAACCACTAACGGTGTGGTGGTGCACACTTTTAAATCCCTATGCTGGGGAGGCTGAGACAGGAGGATCACTATGAGTGAGAGCTGCATAGTGAGACCCTATACCAAATACATAAGTAAAAGATTTTTTTAGAAGACCCATTCATATGGAGGGACCTTGTTGCTGTCCCACTACTAACGGCAAGGCCCCCGGCTTCCTGCCTTTGGTTGAGCTCGGTGGACATGGGGGTACTTCAATAGAAAATTAATATTTTTTAACTTATGCATTCAGCTTTCCTCCCCTATACAGATGCTAATTGCATAGCTTGTAGGTTTCTCTGTGCAATCATTGATATTCATATTCATGAACAGGGCTGCCTCCCTCTTGCTATTTGGGCTGCTATTGAATCTCATCAGCATTATTCTCAGAAGTCAAATTAATTCTGAGCTCACACAGAAAAGAATACATATTCTCAGTACGTTCACTGGGAAGTGTTGGCTGCTCTACAACTGCGCTTATTCTGTAGAGTAACTGCGGGGTTTTGGTTTACTGGAGCTGCTTTCACCTCGGTGTCTGTTTGCATTGAAAGCATCCGTGGTGTCTGCAGAGGGGCAGGGCTTGGCTTGGCTTCCTCATGCTCCATGAGGCAGCCAAGGGCAGAGAAAGCTCTTCACGTTCTCAGCAGGGGACCAGGCAGAGGGAAGAAGCCAGAGTCCTAGAGTTCTCTGCATAAATAGTGCCAAGACCTGAATGCATTCTTTCCTAACAATTGAATGAATGGGTCTGCTCCATCCCCTTCTTTCCAGCTAGCTAACCTTGTGTTGTGCTGGCCTGCTCAGTAGCATGTTTGGAAATCCAATGTAAATTTGTCCCAGTCAACTGCATACGGGAATGTGATGCAGGGTCAGAATGGACAGATCTAGGGAGTTCTCAGGGTTAGGGCCTGCTGTTGGGATTTCTAGAGACATTTACCAAAAGGAGGAGGGTTTTTGTTTGCCAAAGAATAAAAACACTGTTTCTTGTGTGTTATGTAAGCATGCCCGGAAATGTGCTCTGGTGAGGGGTGGCTCTGTCGGTCGGCCTGCTATTCTGAACACGTCTGATTGGCTGTCCCTGTTAGTGTTTCTGGTAGTGAGATAGAGGTCAAACTTTTATCTGGATATGAAGTTTTAGAACTCAGAATGAGAATAGGTACAAGAATCAAAGGGATTTCAGTCCTTCTGCATTTTAATTTTTCAGAACACTAGTCCATGCAGTGATTTTTTTAACTAGGTACTTTTCAAGGCTGCCCTTAAACTTTGGATTGTAACAGAATTAATTAATTAATTAATTTATTTATTTATTTATTTGCAGAACCAGGGATCAAACTCAGAACCTTGCACTTGCCAGGCAGGTACTTGTGCCCCTGAGCCATCTCTCCAGCCCCTGAATGTAAAGTTGATTATATTTCAGATAGTGAGATCCATGGGGAAACGGGACAGCACTGGCCGTGCGTCTGATGTGCCTTTATTTTTATTGTTGCTTAGATCAGGAAGAAATGACATGTAGCTTATGATGTGCATGCTTGATGACATCTCTTTTTTTTGTCAAGATAAGAAAAAGAAATTATGCCTATTTTAGTGCATTTTAAAACATTCTGGCTTTAATATGTTGATTTGGGAGGGCCTTGTTTCCATTTTTATTGTAACAAAAATAGTAGGAATTACCTGTAGAAAATTTGGAAAATACTCCTTAGCACAAAGAAGACAAGAATCTGAAGCATCTCAACGTCAAAGATCTCTTCATGTTGTTATTTCCTTCTGGCATTTTATCCATACATACAAATATATATGTATATACACAGGGATTGGTCTTTGCTGTCTGCTTGCTCCCTCTCATTTATGGCTTCTGTGAAGCTATGTTTAAACAAAAAAAAAAAAAAAAAAATGAGGCTGCAGACTGTTCTCCTCAGTAGTGGAGCTTGAACTGAAGGCCTCACGCTTGCTAAGCCAGCACTCTGCTGTGTCACAGGCTGGGCCTCTAACCATGCGTGGCTAGCATGGAGCTTTTCAGACGGAAAATGTTCCTACAATATTATTAAATAAGAACACATCTGCATTGGAGTCACTCTATGTTAGCAGCTCCATTACGGGCCTCATCCCTTTCCGGGTTCTCTGTTCCTACTATGCATGCTCCATGTTTCTGCTGCTGTGGCTTCCTTCTGTTCCCTAAGTTTTAGGTAAAGACACAGGTGAGACCAACGAGATAGCTCAGCAGTCTAAAGTACCTGCTTCAGCAAGCTTAGGCAGGTGCAGCAGACTGTAGTCAGCTCCACATTCAGCACCAGTCCCGCCCTCAGGGCCAGCTGAGCTAGGAAAAAAAAAAAAAAAAGACACATGTTTCTTTGGGACTTCAGTGATGCAAGCAGAAATAACCTGAGAATCATCTCTGTAACCATTCAGAGCAGTTTTACTGTCTTGTGATTATTTTCTTAGAATCCATTCCTAGGAGCAGAAATACTGGACCCAAGTATATTTTGGAGCTTCACTACCTTCTAGGGAAAGGAGGTGTAGGTCTGTTTCATTTTGCTGGCAGTGTGAAGGATATTTCTTCTGCCCCTTTTGCCCCGTACCTTTTCCTTACCGTGGCTTTTGCACCGTGGTCGTTCACCCTTCCTTTATCTTTTATTCTCTGTGTTGCGTCTTTTCCTGTAGGCCGTGGGTGTTCATCCCCCTCTCCTATCCTCTCTCAGCCCTTGAGTCCACCTGTGTGGCCAGGATCCGCCTCACGCTGATGATTTTGCTCACATCTGCCTTTGTTTCCTCTCCAGCTTCTCTAATTTGTAAAATTGGGAACTGTTTCCCTCTTATTCCAACATACTGTGTTAATATGGGGGCAGCTCCAAAGAAACCACCTCCTACTTTAGCATTTGCAAAAATCCAGACAGCAGATCCGAAATAAGGATGGTACTGTGAGCTCTTATAGTTTCTGTGAATGTAGGTACTTAAAAAAAAAAAAGAACTAAAGTAAAAAGTTGTCTTCAAATTTTTGAGCATTTATGGTTCTTATATTTAGAATGGCTTAGAATAATTTAGAGCCCTCAAGTTAGAAACCTTATTAGCTATGCTTTTCAAGTGTTTTCCTTGCAGAAATAGCTAACTATCTTCACAGCAGTATCACCTTTTATGGCTGAAAATTCAAGTATGTGGTTCGAAGACAGAAAATGTACACCAACAGTGATGTTGATGAAAATTTTTTGCCTCAAAGGTTGGGACTCAAATGCTGTCAACTAAAATAGTCTGGTGTCCTGATGAGTTGAAGATGAACAAAATTAGTTTATGAAGAGCATGCCAGCTAGACGTCAGGGAATTTGATAACTGCAATACAAAGGAAGGAGGGAAAATTTTTATTTCTGTGTTGAAATAGAGGGTAGCAAATATCACAGATATTCCAGAGAAGAGAAAGGTACCAGCATAGCATTTCCTCAGGCAGTGTAACTGAATGACTGCTACACATCACACACAAGAATAAGAGGATAGAAGAATAGAGCAGAGATGTACAAGATCCTAGCCTGCCAGTCAGAGTCAAATCACAGCCAGTGTAGAGGATCCAGTCACGTAGTCTGCAAAGGCTAAATAAGGAAAAAGCTTTGGGGCTGATGCTAACTGAGTACCTTCGCTCTCAATTCAGGGAGATGTGGGTGGAGGAGAGTTGTTTTTCACTGGAGGTGTGTGGAGAAGCTTGAGAAGCTTTTGAGCAGAGTTCTAAAGAGGAATGGAAATGAACTTCACAGGCAGAGGCGGTTAAATTGTGCCCTACCTAAAACAATGCAAACAGATGGTAATAATAACATCAAACAAGTCCTGTTTGGAAAACAAGTAGATTTGCTCTGAGTGGCTGCAAAGTTTGAAATGAAAAACTGTGTGAGAAAATGCCATAGGGCAGGTTAATTAAGCCCTGATTGGTAAGAACTGCCTCAGGCTGTTAGGCTAGTAGAGCTGGGTTTCTGTGTGGATAGACTTTCTGTGGCTGCTGAATTAGCCCTGGATGTTCAAATGCACACACCTGGGCCACACTTTGGCTCCCAATCAGGGGCAGAACACTGAATCTATAGTTCTGAAATGTTTCAGGGTGATTCCAATGGATGCTGAAGCTGGAGAATGTTCGCTATCAAGGAGAAGGTCTGAGGAAGTTTGTGGAGAGGAGGGCAGGCTAGAGTTCTAATGAGGGTCTAGATGCTGGCAGGGCAGGTAGCAATGCGGGGTGATGGCACATGAGCGGAGCTTGGGACCGAAAGAGGAGTCAGGAACACAGTGACTGGCCGCTGGAGCTAGGGACAGAAGCAGTCGGGCATCACTATGACAACTGAGCTTGTGTGGCCAGTAGGACAGGGATGCTGTCACCAGAAATACGTACCATGAATTGTCTTAACACCTGTAAAACTGATATTCTTCCTGGCAAATTTCTCCACAAAGTAGTTCCAGAATTTTCTAAACCAATGTCACATGTGCTCATGAATGACTCTAATCCTATGTACACTTGTTGTTCTACAAGGGGTAAAGAGGACTTCCTGAGCTGCTTCGGAAAGTGGCAGGAGCAGTGAGATAAGTCTGTTCCAAGGGAGGAAAGTATTCTGAGAAGATTAATGGGAATGTGTTCTGCACTTCATAAATTTTTAAAGCTTCCAATATTCATTGCATATTTTGATCTTACTGCCTATCTCCAGGGCCAAGTCCCAAAGTGGGACTGCAGGATCCAAGGACAGATAAATATCTAATCTTCAAAGCTACTCCCAAGTTCCTCCCCATGTGATTTATGAACACACAGATGCGGCAACACGTTAAACTTTCACATTTTTGCCAGCAGGGTAGGCGAGTAGAATTCTCAGCAGAATTTGTGTGGGAAGTTGTGGGGGAGAGAATGGGTAGGTGCAGAGCCAGTGGACAGCCACAGCCGGTACTCAGTGATGGTACTCAGTTATTGAGTGGAGGCGGAAGTGATGACCAAGTCTTAAATTTTCATTTGTGTGTTCAAAATTTGATTGATTGATTGATTGATTGGTGGGTGACTAATTACTTTTTTACATAAGCAATCACTATGTTGCCCAAGCTGGATTCAAGCTCCAGAGCTCAAGTGACTTGTCTCATTCCAATTTATTTTTAATTAGCAATGAGATGGATTTTGCGTTTGGCACGCAGTTCTGTTCCTGTTCACATGTACAGTCTGTAATCACCACTGTGGGACAGAGTAGTTGCCTGACCTAACAAGTGGTTCCCAAAGGGCACGAGTGGGACCCTATCTCAGGAGAAGGTGGGGAACTGAAGGTGTGGCTCGGTGCAAAGGCCCTGGGTTCAGCACCAGCCCCAGCACCAGTAGCACCAGCAGCAGCAGTACAACCCTGCTTGGAGCCAGCCCTTTGCTGTCCCTCCCCAGACTCCTGCAACATTGAATTATGGGTCAATTCTCTATCCCAGGGTCAGTGTCCTTTAGAGCAGGTCATACGCCTAGCAAGGTAAAGGGTGTGGTCCCTGGAGCATGGTTTTTTCCATTCAGCACCATTTCCTGGAGATTCCATCTCAACTTTGCATGCCTCAGTGGTTTGTTGCTCTTTATTGCTGAGAATTATTCCACGGTGCGAATGCACACAGCGTATCTACCCAGTCACCCACCGAATGGCATCAGACTTGTTTCCAGGGTGCGCGATTATTAGTAAAACTTCTATTCATAGAAACATACATGTATATTCTTTTTTTTATTATTTTTATTTATTTATTTATTTGTTTGCTTGTTGTGTTTGTTTGTTTCTTTATTTATTCATTTTGTGGCTGGCTCAGCCTGCCCTGGTGGTGGCGCTGGCGCAGCATGTGGTGCCGGGGATCGAACTGCAGTCCCCGCAGTTGCCTGAGCCCTCCTAAGCAGGCGCTTCAGACCACTGAACCATCTCGCCGGCCCCTATACATGTATATTCTTTATGAACCAAAAGTTTTAAGCTCCTCTGTGTAGTGTAAATTTTGTATTTCATGAGTAAGTGTGGGATTATTTTTAAATATTTGAGACATATGTATTTCCTTTTCCACAAACTATTTACTTCCTTTACCATTTGGGGCAGAGAATTTGCTGGTGATTTTTATTGTAGGAAAGTGAGTTTGGAGAGCTGATGGGTAGCATTCAACTAAAAGATGCGCAGAGCTAGAGTTCAGAGAGAGGCCCAGATACATAGATGGGAGAGGCCTGCTGCTGGTCAATGATAACTGATGCTCTGCTGCATGCTCTGCAAGAGGGAAAATGCGTGGGGCTGGAGGACAGACCAGGCATGCGCATGTGTAGAGCGTGAAAAGGCAAGACCTAAAGGGAGACTTTTTCAAGGTCAAGCAACAAACGACCAACATGGAACAGTGTAGGATACATGAAAAGCTAACAGTCAGCGATCTACTAAGGAAAGCATGGAAGTCCCCAGGGCACCGTGGAGAAAACTGCTCTCTGAGAATTCTGAATAAAAGCTTTACAGGGGCCAGGGAGACGGCTCTGTGGCACAAGTACCTGCATGGCAAGTGCAAGGTAGTGAGTTTGAACCCTGGTCCCACCAAAAATAAATAAATAAATAAATAAATAAATAAATAAATAAATAGCTCTAAAAATTTACTGCTCATTTCTGCTGGTCAATGGAAAGGAGTAGTCAATGCTTAAATATTTTTAAAAATTTTAAATTTATTTTTATTTATTTTGTCTTTGTAATTTTTTACAACTTTGCTTTTTTTTTTTAAACCAGTTTTGTAGGTTTATATCTGATAACCTAAACATCTAATGTGAAGATAACATTATACAATATAATAATCATTGTCAAATTCCTGTTACTGTGTTGGATGAAACTTTGTACCATTTCTGACCTTTGGGTTTTGGTTTTCTACTTTGTTTTTTGTTGTTGTTGCTTTTTGTTTTTTGAACCAGGGATCTTGCACTTGCCAGGCAGGGGCTTATGACACTGAACTATCTCTCCAGCCTATTTTTTTTAACCTTAAGAAAAATTGATAGATTTATTTTTACTGAATATTTAGAAAACTAGTCTGAGAAGAGATTGAGTGAAAGACCAGAGGACTACTTATAAATTGAGAGTTCCAAGCCAGAAAGAAAGAAAGAGAAGTCCAGCCTATTTTATGTTCTTTAAAAAAATAAAAAAGTATAAAGCTGTACAATTTGCTCTGATTGGCCTAGCCAGGTCAGGTCTCCAGTTTCCCAGAACTTCATGCACCTCATGGAGTTCCATAGGAAAGCTACTGAGTGGGAGATGGACATGCTGAAGAATAACCAAGACATAGGCAGAAATTAGCTCTGAAGATGATAGATCCTCATGTTCTAGGAGCTTAGGCAAAAGCTATTTCAAGTTGAGAAACTGGAGGTAATGTAAGGAAAGTTCAGGCTTAATTTTACCAACCTGGTAAGCCTTAAAGAAAAAAAAAAAAAAAAAAAAAATTTCCACATTGAGGCACCAGCCATGCGTATTCACACAGCAAGAGAAGGACCTACAGGGAGGGTCGCTGTGGGGACTGAGGCTGAGTAGCCCAGGCCTGAGAAGGAGGGGGCAGAAGTAAAGAGCGGTGAGGCCCCCACTGCCTCCCGACGAGTGTGAGCAGGTGCAGACTGGCCTCCAAGACGCATCACGCCCTCCAGTTCTCACTCCTGTCCCCTCTGTTTTCCTCCCCGCAGTGTACAATGCATGTCTGTTAGGGTTTGGTGTTTTCCAGAGCCTTGAGGGAGCACATTTTAAGTGTTTCAGTTGTAAACTTTCAAAAGAATCCACGTGGAGCTCTGTAGCACAACAGCTATAGACGTGCCTCATTCTCTGATCTAATCGTATTGGCCCGTTAATAATGCGAGCGCTGTACCTTGTGATAAATTTTACAATGAGGAAGCAAAAGGGAGAAGGTGGATACTAAAAATGGCAACTTTACAGCATAAGATGCTCTCAAATATTACGAGGTCGCAAAAACATAAAGTGATGAATGATTTCAGTGATTATATTTCCTTGTTCTTATATGGCTCCACTATGTCTAAAAATTATTTTCTAGAAAACAAACCTTTCAGTAGTTGAAAACAGTGGCACAATATATTAGATTTCCTAACTGAGTCACACGGAAAAAAAAACACAAAACGTAATTCTTATAAAACAGGTGACTTTTTGAGGAAATTGTCTCAGAACTTAAAATTAGTTTTCTATACTTGAAACATAGCCATAAAAATTTCTGCTAGTAAAAATTTCAAAAGTAGCCATGGAGTCAATATTTTCATCTTTTCCTTTATTTTAAAGAGGAAAATGTTAGGCACTGAAACTCCGTTTCCTAATAGGTTAGCGGGACCGTTACACCAGTTGATGCGCTGCCCGTCAGGGCTTGCGGCTCATCCTGCCGGCTTATTACCTGGGCCACTGCTTCCACACTAACATTTACTCTGACTTCACATAAGCATGGCAACTCAGAATCCCTATATGAACAAAGGAACTCCTGAAAATTTGTTCAACAATAAGAACATCTTTAATCAATCAATGCAATGTCCGCTCCATTTTTTTTATCATCATCATTTAGCGCCTTCTTCTGATTAAAAGTTCACACTATGATAACTGTGTGTCTCAAAGTATCCTTTACCTCTAGATAAAGATGGCATGATTTCGCAGTATTAATTGTAAAGGGATATTTAGTGCATAGTCATCCACAGGCCTTCCAAAAGTAAAAATATTTCAGTAATGATTTTGAAGTAAAAATAATAAAGTCCCTCAATAAAAGATAAGAAAGAAATAAAATGTTAACATACTTTTTCTTTAAAAAATGCATGATATTGAGGAGTTAAAGATATTTTAAGCAGTGCAGCAAGGGAGGAAAAGGAAGAAAGAAAACCACATTCTAAAATGTTCCAAAGAATGGGATGAATTAAAGCATGATAGATCCGTGGTATAAAACTGAAAGCACAGTGGCTGGGCTGGGCATGTAACTCAGCGGTCGAGCACCTATGCGGCACACACAAGGCCTGGGTTCTGTTCCCAGCCTGGGTGGTGGTGGCAGAGAGCAAGGGTATGGGCATTGCTTGAAGTCCTAATTCTGAAAACAGAGTGGCAGTGCCAAGCCTGGCGAGGCAGAGCTTTGGTGTTGCCACACCCAGGGACTTCTCAGGCCCTGCCGCCAACCGCGCCTCGCCCGTACGTGTTGCTGCACATCCTCTGTGGTGCACTGCTGGGCTTGCTGCCCCTCTGTGACTCCTCCCACAGCAAACGCCCTCTAGCTGGTCTGTGTCCCCAGCCTGGCCTACCCGAGGGGGACAGTGCCGCCTCCATAAAGGCTCTGACAAGACTTGTCAGGTGAGTGTTGACATACCTACAGGATCTACATAATAAAGAAGAAGGAAGAACATGAGCTTGTGGGCATGCATTAAGAAGGAAATACCAGAATTTATTTGAAAATAGAGGTAAACTGGAAGACAGTATGTAGCATGAATGACGTGATTTTACCATATGCATTTTTTCCTGTTTACATTTCAAAATTTTATAGTGTATAGTGCTACACTTTCTTTGGCTATATCTTATAAAATAAAATAAGGCAGCCATTTTATTTAAATCTTCAACTACCAGTATTTGACTCATGGTATTAGGTGGAAATAAGAAAACACTGATTGGTTCCCACTTTTCTTTGTTCTCCCCGCAGGATGTGCTGGGTGGTGTCCTGATCACCGCCATCCTCATTGTCCTCACCTACCCTGCCTGGACCCTCATCGACTACCTGGACTCGGCTAGCCCCCTCTTCCTTGTGTGCATCATTGTTGTGCCTTTTGTCTTGTGCTACAATTACCCAGTGTCTGAGTACTACAGCCCAACCAGAGCCGACACCACCACCATTCTGGCTGCTGGGACCGGAGTGATGGTCGGATTCTGGATCAACCACTTCTTCCATCTTGTGTCCAAACCCGCTGATCCTGTCCCTGTACTTCAGAACATCCCACCCCTCACCCCTGACAAGTTGATTTTAGGTCTGACCAAATTTGCAGTGGGAATTGTGCTGATCCTCTTGGTTCGTCAACTTGTACAAAACCTCTCCCTACAAGTGTTATTCTCATGGTTCAAAGTGGTGACCAGGAACAAGGAGGCCAGGCGGAGACTGGAGATCGAAGTGCCTTACAAGTTTGTCACCTACACGTCGGTTGGCATCTGTGCTACGACCTTTGTACCAATGCTGCACAAGTTTTTGGGATTGCTCTGACCCTTGGTAGTTGGAAACTACTCGCTGGATAGGAGAGCCACAAAAACTGCTGAGTGTGCAATGTTGGTGGCGCCTTTTTCTTTCAAGCAAAACTGAAATCATACTTGTTTTGTCGATATCAGATAGATGACGCTGCTGTGCAATTAATGCTGCCATTAGTCTGTAGCTACTGCACTGTAGTTGAAGCCAGGCTGAGGCCCACACCGTGTTCTTCAAGGGCAGGCACCCTCCCCCTTCTGTTACATGGGCTTTGGACGAGTCCTGGGTGCACAGGAAGTGTGGCCCTGGTTCTAGGATGGGGAGGAGCCCCACAGGGCTCTAAAGGGACAACAAAGATTGAGTAAGAGGAAGGAATGGGGAAGCCCTTCTTTTCAGTCATCACTCTGCCAGGCACTGAATTGTATTTCTAAAATCACAGCTTTGGTCAGGAGAAGGGTGGCACCACATACAGCCCCATTCTTTGCGCAGGGCAGCTTCCTGTGTGGCAGCAGGACCTCTTGGAAGAAAGCTTTCTTTGAGGAGAGGATAGTGGGGCAGGTTGTGGGCCTGTGTGGGGAGCCTTTTCCCCCAGCCCTGTCTCCCTTAGGAGTTCATTGTAACACGGAGCCGCTCTTCCATGGGCACACGTCCTGCAACATCCCCAGTTCTAGTCCCATGGCCTTCCGACCCACAAAGTGGCTGTCCTCTGCCACCTCAACACTGTTGGGGCCATCTGGGACTCAGAGAGGTCTGTTCTCTCTCGCTTCCTCCTTCAGGGTCATTAGGCTATCACATGACCTTGAACTGGCATCTGCCTGTGAAAGCGGATCAAAGCCTGGACCTATTTAATCCTTTAGGGTCCTGACCAAGAGGGGATGTGCCTGCCTGACGGTACCTGGTGCCAGCCGGGCCTCCCTGACCTTCTCCTTGTCTCAGTTACCTGCTGTTAATTCTATTTTCTCATCTACTGCACAGACTCAGGGACTCCCTCTGCCTGCCCACTTCTTATCTGTTGACAACTTTAAGAGTGATCAATGCAAAACAACTTGGGAGAGCCCGTCTTGGGAAAACACGCCAGCCACATATAACAACACCCACTAAAGCCAGTGCGGCCCTCCTTAGAGGCGGGGTGGGGTGACCATCCTGCACAGGCCTGCCGGGGCTCCACTTAGTTCTGAAGAATGAAGAATAGCTGCCAACAGCTTTCTTACAAGTTACCTTAAATATGTAGTTAACGAAATACCTTCTAAGTATGGAAGAGTGTCCCAACCTCCAAAACCAGTGTCTCCCGCATCTAACACTTCATCACCACATGAACATTTGGGAAAAATTCGTCTCTTTAGCCTGAGATCTGAACCTTTGTGTCCTGTGTTTAAACCCCAAACCACATTTCCCGATTTCCAATCTCCGTGGCCTTGCTATTGGGTAGATTTTTCAGCGTGTGACTTAATGCTCCTGTTTCCCAAGAAGTGTAATTTTGAGAAGAATATCCTCAGTTTTCCTAATGCTCTTCCCACATTTATCACAGTTAGCAGGGATCAAAATGACCCAGTATTACACAGCTTTTTGTGTCAAATGGGCCAGCCTGGGCAGCAGCGTGATTGCAGGAGGAGCCAGGCCAGCCCCGGCCTCTTCTGTGCACTGCTCGCTGGCTGGATGAGACATTGTCCCACACCCCTGTGCCGGGACAAGCGGGCCATGCTGGGTACTGTGTACACCAAATGTTGCTAGTGGGTTTGCCCAAAACCAAGCGACAAAAAGACCAGCTTTCTCCACTTGTATCTTTGAAAAAGAGAGGCTATAACCACTGGCCCAGCCGTGGGCGTGGCAGTTCATAGGAAGCCTTTACAGCTGTCCCTTTGAAGTCACCACAATAGAAAGGTGGATCAGCGGGGTGTATTTAAAGCTCTATTTCCAAAATTTGGATTGAGGATGAATATGTTACTGACAGAATGTTAAAGAACAGCCAGATAATTTGTCACAAGTGATCACTTTTTGAAAAACAGCAATAGGCGAAAGGAAAGAATATAATAGTTGCCAAGTGTGGTGGAAGGCACACGCCAGTAAGTCCAGCTACTCGGCTGAGGCAGGACGATCACAGATTCGAGGCTGGCCTGGGCAACCTAAGGAGACCCTCTTCAAACTAAACACATTTGCAAAAGGCTGGGGATGTAGGTCCTCGTAGAGCACTTGCCTGGTGTTGCACGAACTTGGGTCCCACGGCCAGCACCAAGGCAAAAGCAAGTAGTGGTTAAGGCCAAGCTGTACGTTTGAGTGCAGCTGTTCTGGGGAGCACGCCAACCACATTCATGGACTTTAATGTTCTGGAGCCTAGAATCAGGCAGCAGTTGAGTGAAAGGTCACTGCTGGATCCCTGATGGGCCCTGCCAGCCCTCCATGCTGTCCTCTAGAGCTCCTCACTCAGCCCCAGCTCTCTCCCACCCCTGCAGGTCCCTTCGAGTCTGAGCCTCCTTTCAATACCTGCGGGTTTTCTCTCTGGGGAAAGACTGCCCCCTGCTGGTCGAGCTCCAGTGTTGGCCCAAAGCCCCTCTCTTGATCTGGAGTCCTAGAAATTGAGAATTTAAAAGTGAGGCTTACCACCATGTGTCTCTAAGGATTGGTGTCCCCTCCAGGAGCCAGGCAGAATCACACCCTCCTCCTGTCTCCATCTCCCCCAAAGCCATTCGTGACTGCGGGTCAAGATGCCCATCCTGTGACTTTCATTCCGAACAGCTGTCATTCCATGGTAGTTTTTCACAGAACTGCACAGTAGTAACAGTACTCGGGGTAGGGTAGGGAACCCAGAGAGGTAAGATCCTTGTCTTACACACCCTCAAAGAGCAGTAGCTAAAATCACTCCACAACCTGCCCAGCGGTTCACTGAAAGATGGAATTTTCTCGCCTGAAGACAACTCAAATTTCCCAAGTGTAATCAAAGCACGTGGTGTTCTGCGGCCTTATGGTCTAGCTTTCTATTTTGGAAGCCTTCAGCTGTCCTGCTTATGTACTGTATGTAAATTTGTTCTTTTAAAAATAAAATCATTTTTGTTTGAGTGTGACTTCTTATTAAATGCCTTGAAAACCAGCATTCTGTGTCTTGGGATTATTTTCTTCACCTGTGTCTTTTCTCTTTCACTGGACCGGAGTTGGAAAGAAGGGACAAAAGTAAGTGGCACACTACACAGTTCTTGATCTTAATGTGATCATGCACATGTACTGGTGAGCCACAGGCATTATAAACAGCAAATCAGAGGGACCACGGCATGCTTCAGTGCCCCGCTGCCTGATACTAAAGCACGTCTTTCTATTGTATGTGGGGATGTACTGTGTGTTGAATGGTTCGTATGATTATGGGTGTTGCTAATTAAGACCACAAGAAGTTTCATAGGTGAGTATTTTCCATGCTGGTCCAAAGAAACATTACCCTAACTCAAATTCACATCATTACAACACTGTTCTGCCTTGCATTGCTAGTCGAAATGATACAAGTTGGCTCTTATTTGCAAAAGCACATCTAGGGAGTCCTAGATTTATTCCGTGAGCAGGATGTACCTTATATTTATTTTAATAACACCTTGATTATTTCACTAATATGTGGACACCATGGGGACACGATGTTCTGGGGAGTTTTCCCAGGAGAGAGAAGACAGCGTCACAGAACTGCAATTTAAGTTCTCTTGAAGTGTCGAGGCTTCAGGAAAAAGACAATGAGGTCATGGAATCTGGGAGAGAAGGGGAAATTACTTGCAACTTGAGGGCTGAAGCAAGGCAAAGCTGACTTTGTAAAGGTACGCGTGAGCCAAGTGTGAACAGATAGGATTTCTCTGGTCAGAAGCACTTCCCCAAACATTTCCAGGTTTTACACAAAAAACCCAGACCAATCCTGCATCTGTGTGTGTGAGCACAAGCCCCTGGCTGTGATGGAGGGAAGTGGGGTACGGGGCTTGGACGCTACAGAGCCTCGTCTCAGGAGCTGGGAGGAAGCGTGACAAGTCTTTCCAAGCAGGTGCTTGCAGGCGCTTTAACCCAGTGAGCTATTTGGCCGGCCTGAGGAGTCCTTCCTAAAGGAGGGGACATCCAGAGGCCATTCCATACACTCCCATCTCCCCATTCCCTTCCACTCACACACACAACTTCATGTCCATGTCCCCTTGGGAATGTGCTCTGTGTCCTCCAGCCCTTCCTGAACTAGTCCTGTGAAACTTTGTAAAGTTTCACCCTGGCTCTCCTGGGGTCCCCCAAATTCTCTGAGGCCTTGCTTTTCTAGTAAGGGGCTACATACAACCAAGTGGAATTGGCATATACACTTACCTCTTCATAGACATTTTTGTCAAAGCTGTTTAAAAACTTAAGGAAGCATATTTTTAATAGCTTCACTATTTAAAAATCACCCAATAATTTCTCCTTTCTGTACACATAAGGCTTCAATAAATTAACTTTAAACGCAGCATGCACCCATTGTTCTCTTAAAGTGGGGCACACCTGTAGGACAGACTTGAATACTTAAAGATGCACATAAAGAATGAGCTGAATGTGGGCTGTGAGTAGAATATTAAATTCTTAAAACTGTAGCCACATGAGACGAGAAAGCTATATGAAGCCAAGAATTCGTCTTCCTTTTCCACGCTTGTCTATATGGCATGCAAAAACAAACAAGAAAAGCTAAGATGTAGCTAGGAGTTCCGGCTGCAGTGTCGCTTTCATGCACACCCTTAACACATCTGCTGGCCTTGCTCTTTCTTGCTTTAACATCGGGGTCCCCGTGGTTATAGCACACCCCACTTTTTCCATGCAGGTATTCAAAGAATGTGTCTCTTTAGTATGCACAGCACTGCCCTCGGTCCTTGGAAGGGGGACAGGGTGGCACTGTGGGCTATCTTGGTGCCTGCAAAGACGAGTCATCTACCTGTGAGCCTGAACTGAGGGATGAGTGTGGCTTCGCAGGATTCTAGTCTGGGGGACCCCACTGCCACATGGGAGCCTGATGGGTGGCACTGTGAGTGGGGACTAGAACGCACAGAGCATCCTAACTGACCATTTTATTCGTCTTGATTATGTACCCATTAGATAAACAGATGTGTCTTGAAGATCAAAGAGGAGTTTCCATGATGCCCTGATACAAAGCCCAGCCCAGGTGTGTCCAGCGCTGACTCCCCAAGCTCTCTCACCTAACTGATCTTTCCGCAGGGCAATTTGTTTATGAGGCGCCTCTCCGGCTTACCTTGCTTTGCCTGAGTCACCCCAAGTCAACCTTGTTTAAATGTCCTGTGCAAGACTCACATCCAAGAAATCTCTAACCCCACCCCTCTTCTTGGGCTTTGATTCTCTATCTGTCCTGCACTAAATGACGCTGTTTATACAGGCTTGCGTCTGCTGTCACTGGTGTGTCCTGACAGTCCACGCGAAGCGCTTATTTTAGGGGCAGGCTTGTTTTCATTCCTCGTAACGAAAAGTTGAGGCTTGTAGGAAATAGAAAATTCTTCGCTTCCAAGTTTGGTATCCAAAGGCACATTTGTTGCACCCAGGGTCTTCACAGTGAGCGAGATCTCCACCCTGCACCCTTTTCTTTATGAGTCAGGCTTGCTAAGTCCCTACCCTGTCCAGGCTGAGGTCCACTTGCAACCTTCCAGCCCCAGCCTAGAGTGGTCTTCCCCTTTTAAAGGCCAGATTTATTTGGTGTCTCGCAAGTGTCCAATTCCAATACAGAAGCAGCCTTGCGCATGCTTCGTAACATGGAAGCCTGCTCCAAACTTTTGAATGCAGATAATAGGACGCTTTCGGCTTTTTCCAACACTATGAAGGCCAGACTTCACCAAGGAGAAGTAAAAAACTTGAGTGTGGCCCATAAGCGCATTCTTAGCACACTGCATGCGTGCTGCAGAAGAGAACAAGGGCAGCTCTGGCCAGACATTTTGCTCCTCCCTCTGCTGGAGATGGTCTGGCTAGAGCACCCATAGTTGTCCTTCTTGTCCACTGGAAAGCCCAAGCAGAACAGCAGGCCCAAACTCTAGTGGACACTGAAGCTCCTTCGTGTCTGCTTTGCCCTGTGGCCCTCTGCTTCTAATCAAGTTAATTTCCCCATACCAAATGTGGTCAGGGGCCGCAGGGAGCTGCTCCGATCACCCCAGGAGCGTCAAGAGGCAACCAAGACATATTTCATCCTGAGGCCTCTACTGACTTCCTGGAGACCACGACCTTACTATGTACTCACATGAGCACATTCTTTCATGTGAATGCAGGGTAAGACCGAAAGCACAGCCTTCTCCCATCACTTCATGTCACTAATCTCATCACAGGGACCTAATTACTTTTCAAACGGCACTGCAGCGAGGAGACAGGCTTCCAGTGCATGGTGTTGGGGGTACACACACTCAGTTGGGAACAGTCCATATAAAGATCCTAGTAACATACGGCAGAATGATACCAAATGGGCCTAGTAGATACCAAATGGGCCAAATGCTTTAGATGCTAAAAGGGCATGTTTTGCTGAAAGCATCTGTCCCTTGAAGGTCACCTGTTTTCTGATAAAATGGGCAGAAGAGCCAAAGCCAATACCCAAGCACTAAGGTTGCTGATGTTTATACAAAACCCCGAGCACAGAGGCCAAGACTGAGAAGCAAGATTTTGAGCAATGTTCTTTCTTATCCTCCCCTCACTGCAGAGAAGCGGCAGTGAGGCTGGTTGCTTCCTAGTCAGCCTACTTCTACTTAAAGTACAAGAATGCTCATTCAATGTGTTTTCAATTCAAAACACATCCTTTGACCTGGCGAAGCCTGCCTCTAGGAATGTAAGCTAGGGGAATATTGTACCGCTCCAGTACAAAAGTCACATCTAAGAAATATCGAATGCCAGGCACTTCTGTGTCTATCAAGCACCAAATGTGGGTGTTTACACAGGCGCATCCATTAGGCCTGGTTTGTCATGGGCTCCGTGCCAGTGCTATTTGAGTTCTAAAAAACACTGCAATGGTGAAGGGTTGGAAATCAATGCCCATCAACAGAGGAAGAGCTGAGCAAATTACGGTCCCTTAAACCAGTCATACAATTTTTTAAAGCAGTGGGTTTCAGATTTTTCACTTGTTTTTAAATATCTTTTAGATTTGAAAGAAACTTGTGAAGTCTTAGTGTTTGGGAGATGTCAGTGACACAAATGCCAAGCCACTTGCTAGGTGTCTCCAAGCATGTATTGGCCATGTGACTTTTGAACAAGTGATTAAGCTCTCTGAAGTTCAATTGTTCTCAGCCTATAAAAAGAACATTGCTATTCTATGCCACTAAACCACTACATAAAAAGGTGAAGAATTTCCATGAGAAGATAAACACACAAGGAGTGTTGAGATGTCAGGAATTTAAGTTAAAACAAAACTATGCCTAATTTTCCTTCAGAGAAGCACGTCCTCTCCAATAAAGACTTCCGGCTGACTCGCGGGGCTCCAACCGCAACGCTTCACCCAGCACAAGGAGAGACGAGCTGGCTGTGCAGCCTTCACTCCTTCGCTATGGGGTCGATTCCCCTAACACAGCTGAGATGGCTTTCCTTCCTGCACTGCCCCTTCAGAGGGCAGAGACAGCCCCTGGTGCTGGATACGCTATACAACTGGGTACTAGCGGTGCTCTCCCTAAAAGCAGTTTCTGGCCATCGAAACAATATTCAGGGGTCTGGCTGCTAAAAGAGCGGCTCCGTTCACGTCAACAACGGTTGTCGCAATTGACAAGCCATGATTTTAGTTGTAGAGAACCTGAAACTAAGGGCTAATGTCTCAATAATACAATAAACTATCATGAGCAGAAGCGTCAAGCCCAAAATTCTTGCTACTTTACCTTGTTTACGCACCAGCTGTGGTGCAGTTAAGATCATTACACCACATGCTGCACTAGTTTCCGTGCAGCTTTATGGAGCCGCGCCCTACATCTGAAGTGACTGCTACCTCAGCCCACCCAGTCTCCACCACCCCACTCTCCTCTCCACTCTCTGAAGTCAGTTCCATTCCCTGAACTGCTACCAATCTGACTTAGACTCTTCTTGAATTTCAAATGAAATCACATGGAACCTGGGGTTTGGTTCTTTTTCAGTTAGCGTAACACTTCGAGATCTGTTTGTATTGTTCTGAGATCACTGGTTGAATGAGGGGGCCCAATAGTTTACCACTGTGGCTTTTATTCGCCTTTCCCCATGAGTCCTGACGCTCAACGTCTATACATTCGCTCCCTGGCGTCCAAGGATTCTCCCAGTCTTTAGGGAAAGTGCGTGTGTTCCAAGTCTCACTGTGTTAGACAGTGCCGCCCTGATTCAAAGTTGTAACATGGCTGAATGCTTTTGTTAGGAAGCAAAATCTCTATAAATACAAGTTTATTTTCCTAGGTTTTTTAGCAGTTTCTACTGGGACTTACTTTTTAAATTCTACTTTATACCATGTTTCTTATCATCTCAATAGTACCTAAGAATTTCTCTCAAACATTAGACCCAGTTTCTTTTTTCAAGAGATGGCAGATCCTTGTTTCAAGAGATGGATTCTAGACTGAAGCATGAAATGTAGAAATGGGGACACAAGAGGGGGAATGGCAGAAGCCACTTAAGGGAACTGATCTTACGCTTCCCTCTAAGGGACAGACACTGGTGGCTCGGTGGCGTATTTGCGATCTCAGCTTCCTAGACGATGGCCTCCTGCAGCAGGCTGGCCCTCCCGGCCCTGTCCAGCAGCATGCATCTGTGCTGCAGGCACCTGGACTTCCTGAGTACGACAGACAGGAAAAGTGCTTCCGCAAGGGTGAGCGTGCCACAGTGCAGCCCACTGTAATGTGTCACTAACACGGGCTCATTCACAAATACATACATTCTGGAGTGTCTTCAATACCTGTGCGACAGATTTTTTTTTCACTTTAAAATTATTTCAAAAGCTGTAACTGCTTCACCATAGTCAATTTTTAAAGGCTGTCTAAGATTAGTTACATTCTGTTGTTTCCCAATGACAAATACATGTCACTGATAAGGGGAGAGCGGGACCCTGCTATGCAGGAGTCACTGGAGGCAGCAAGAGGCTCCTCTGAGTGGCGCTTCCTGCTTGCAGAGCAGCTCCTCCCCACCCCCAAGGGGACCTTGCTGGCACCCAGAGTCCAGCGTTCCACAGACACACATTCAGTGCTGCACCAGCCCGCCGATGGGCTGCCGAGGAGCCAGGCGGCGCTGCTCTCTTTATTAAACATTAAAGCAGAATCGCTGCTCCCCACGGAGGGAGGTGAAGGAGGCTTGGGGGAGAAGCCAGAGCACTCGGGAGGGAGTTGCACAGCGGAGACCTATCTTCACAAAAAGGGCTCGATGTTGATTTCCAGGGACGAGCACGGCATGGTCAGCTCAAATTTGGTGATAACATCAGGGTGGAGGACCCCAAGCTTGCCAATGCTCTGGCCCCTGGCGAGGATCTCGGCACATCGCCCAGGGAAGAAAGGAGGTCCTAAAACCGAAGGGGGAAAAAAAAAATCAATGTTACTTGTGGCAAAACATCAACAGGCATTTAACACTAAAGGCCTGCCGGTCTGCTACTAAAATAACTGTTCTTCAAACCACCGGCATGAAAACGGAGTGCTTCCTCACACTTTCTAGTACCAGCGAGAGGCATCTGCTACCACACCATCCTGCCATGGAGAGCACCGGGGCGAGTATGAAAACACAGGTCTTGAGCAGGAAGGGTGAAGCACACGAGGCTGAAGGAGCAGAACACGGAGCGGCCAGGGGAACTGGCTCGCACCTGGACGTGGCAGCCGAGTGAAGCACAAAGGAAAGGAAACGTGCAACCGATGGGCTTGCATGGGAAGAGCAGGCTGCAAGGCGGATCTGGCCACAGCGGTACTTGCTGGAGAAAGGACTCATACTCTGCTTCGCACTCTTCCCCACCTTCTCACGTGGAGAAACCCAAGCTGCAGTATCACGGGCAGGCTGCAGACGCCGCGTGTCTATTTCCTGGCTGAGTCAACCGACGTGCCAGTCAGAAAGAGCTTCCTAAGCAGTCTCGAGCATCTTCCATCAACCCACAGCAAAGCCAGCCCCAAACAAGTCAGAGCCGATGCCGGCTCCACTGCAGGCCTGGCACGGAGTTCTCTCTCCACTCGCTGCCTGTGCCCTTGCGCAGCTTGCACGCCAGCAACCCTTGCTGTGGCTTAACCAGCTACACACAAGCTAGCGAGCACCTAGGCGCGCTCCCTGGTCACCAGAGTTTATCAATGCTCCAGACTCAAGCTTTAAAAAGCGTTGATTTCTCTTGCGACCAACTTGAAAACAGATCAGGCCCATAGTTCCTGACTGACAGAACCAGAACATTCACTGGTATCTACTATAAATACCCAGTGGGTGGGCCACAGCCTCCAGCCTGCCTCCTGGAGTGAGGGCTTTATTTATGGAACAGCGAACTACAGCGGCTCATGGTTCAAGGTCAGCATAATTCAGAAATACAGGATTGGCTGCAGTGGAGGGGGCCTCTACTGCCACGTTAATTCCAATGAGACAGAACTATACATGTTGATAAATTCATTTTTTCAATTGCTATCTTTTTAATTTTTATTTTTAAAGAGCACAAAGTAGAATTAAAACAAAAATTATAAATGATATACAATTTCACTACACAAAACTAATATGAATTTCACAATGTTTTGTTGCATAGTGTTGTCTTCAAAATAGTTCTTCATATTACAAGATATATGCATAAGAAGAGAGAAAAAAGCACAATTGAAAAAACAAAAAAAAAAAGAAATTAAGCCAACTGCTTACGAAATTAAGCACCAACTGTTCCTTCCCACAGACAAGCAGA
Organism: Capromys pilorides; assembly: GCA_004027915.1. Lineage (NCBI taxonomy): Eukaryota > Metazoa > Chordata > Mammalia > Rodentia > Capromyidae > Capromys > Capromys pilorides. The sequence goes on along the minus strand of PVKN010002435.1, from coordinate 20,571 downwards.
AACCCACTGCACAGTTGTATTAAAAGCCCTGCTTCCGTGCTTAGATCCACCTCTTTCCCCCATTCCCTCTGCTCTCCTCCCCATCTCAGAAATTCCTTCCTTTTGAATAGGTTTATATTTTTTTCCCAGTATCTATTGCACCCTTCAGATTGTATTTGTTCTTTCAGAGAATGAGACTTTTAAATCAAAACAATGAAAAAAATCAATTATTTATTAGATCAGAGTTATATGTGAGTTCTACAGGTATTATTATCCTAATATAGATATTACCGTTGATTGATAAATTCATAGAAAGGTTTGTATTTCTGGGGAAAAGATCTGAAAAACTTTATCATTATTATTACTGGTTTTATAGTACAGGGAATTGAACCTCCAACATCCACCCACACCCACACAGATAAACACACAGTTTTATATTGTTGACTCAGGGTTGCAAAGTTGCCCCAGCCTAGCCTTGAATTTGTCCTCTGGTCAGGGCCTCTCAAGTAACTGGTATTACAGGTCGGCGACCCCCCCCCCCCCCCTCTGCTGTCAGGCCAAGAAAACATTTTCCATTATCATTCTTAACCTAAAGCCACCTGGCTGTAGCATAACATAACATGGCCTACTTTTCACATCTCATTAAGCTGAACAATTCTACTTCCATTTCAATGAACTACATTTAAGTTTTCTATCTGGCTTTACTCACTAATCTACACATAAGGAGAAAGGCAAGGAAGAGAAATTTAGGAACCAAACTGGATTTATAACGTAGAGATTCAACAAGGTATGAATTATTGCAAAAATCTGATAAAGATGGCACAGTTTAATTCTATCAAAATAAAAATGTATTATCTGCTTCAACAAAATAAATAAAAAGGCAAGAAATCCTCACATGACAACTAAAGAAAATCTGTATAGTGTTGATGATACAGTGTAGTCAGAAATAGCAGGCCAGGCAGGAATGCTGACAACCACTTGTTCAATCGTTCTATCATCCTGGAACCCGTTCACACACAATTACAGCTACACACACACACACACACACACACACACACCCTAATGCAGTCTGAAAACGATACCATCCTATTTTTAAAGGCCACTCAGAAAGGAAATGTTCAAGACCTTCCCTGATAACCTTGCTATACAAAGTCTTTTCTTTTATCTAACTTCAACTCCAATTTGATTGGATTCATTTTTACTGAAGCATAAAACCAAACTATTTTAGAATTTAAGCCAGATGTGCTAGTTCTGACAAAGTTAGCAAAATAAAGCCTAACAGATAAGAACACAAACCTCTTACTTCATGAAACGACTTTTGAATCAGTACTTTGGGTTTTTTTTGTTTTTGTTTTTTAAGGCAAAATTCAGTTATAGTCTCCTTTAACTACTACTTCTTTGTATAAGTATGGATTAAACTTTGCCTTACAGCTCATGAGCTGGCTAGGTACACAGTCAAAAACATCTGCATCATTAGTTTTCCCTCTTTCCAAAGAAAATCAAAGAGAATTGAAATTTGAAATTCACATTATGCCTTATGTGCGACATACCCAAGTATAAGGGTATGTACTTTCAGACAATCAGTGACAAACTGCCACCCAGCACAGGCCCACTCAAGTCCCCGAGTGTCCTCAACTGTGTCTCAGGAACAGGTGCCCAGAATGCCTGCTTCCCTCTCTGTTCAACACTACACCTCCCCCACTCACACACAAAACTTAAGTCTCAAACTAGCATTCTGTGTAAACTCTGCCTTCCCGAAAATCACACACTACAAACTGTATTCATAATTTCAACTTTTCTTGCCACTTTTCACTTCTAATCAGATCAAATGCTTACGCTTTTCGTTTTGCCTGCTCAGCTAGACTGAGGCTGAATTCCACGTACCCAAACTGAGAGGCACACAAAAAGGCCATCAAGTCACCCAGGGGTCCTGAGAAAACCCAAAAGATGTCACTTGCCTGATGTCACATGGAGTAAGAAATCCTGGAAGACCATTTGAAGCTACATAGCACAAGCATTTCTGTTTAAAAACCCTCATGGTTCAAATCAAACTTTGTAGGTGGAATTGCTTCACTAACAAAACTAAAGAGACACCCTAGAAAGCAGCAGTCAGGGCCGAGGGTTCGGAGAAAGCCCACTGCTGGGGAGGAGGAGGGCCGTTTAGCACAGTAACTGAGGCGGATGGATGTGAGCACCGCACGCTTGCTGACAGGGGCATCTGAAACCTGTGCCTGTCCAGAAATAAAAGAAGTCACATCACAATGAAATTCAACACAGGCCCTGGCTTTTGAAAAATCAGAACTGGATGGCAGCCAATATCCAAAAACTATTTTTATTTCACCACCAACAAAAACATTTCTGGAGAAAAAGCAACAATCTTGGTCTAGAGACATGAAGTTGCTAATTCAAGGAACATCTACTGCCCTATGACTAAGAAATTTAAAATTCAACCTCTTCAAGATACATTCGTTTTCTTTCACACACATGCTCCTGGCTTACTGGTACAGTAAGATATAAATACTACAATTTTTCACCTATGTCCAAAGGGTCCTAACAAAACCTCTCTTGGGTCCAACTCTGCACTGAGACATTGCAATGATTAAACTTTCAGTTTTGCTGGTACCTATCACAGTGAAAAAGCTTCCAGTGCAAAACAGACTTTGGGAGAACAGTGTTCTTGACGGGATATATGTGGAAGACCAGACAAAAGAAACATCAGTGAAGCACAAATAAGAGTTTAATTTCCCTAACTTAGTGGGGTGCGAGTAAGCCCCTTAATTAAAGCCTCTGTGGCATCTCCTTGAGGTTTATAATCATCTCTGTGCTCAAACACAGGACCTCAGGGTCATTCCTGGGCCCATAATCCAGCGCAGCGCCCAGTCTTTAGCACATTTTCTGGCTAATTGACCATCAAAGGGTTTGCGAGCGCCTCTCTCGCCCGTTGCCAAACACCTTTCACAGTTTCTTTTTGGCCCATCCTCTTTTAGAGTAATAATACGGGCCCAAAGTTTGGATAACCACTACACATAGTTATTCCTATAGCTTTATGAATTTATCGGAAGCGAAAGCTTACGGCAGTAGGCTGAGTGGACCCTGATCTGAAAGCATCGAACTGTTACCCAGCATAAGGCTCCTAACCCTTCCCTCGAACCTCCTGACACTGGCTACACACAGCATGCAGTACCCTATATGCGCATCACTTAAAAAAAATCAGGCACACATACACTTAATGCTCCTCCCTTTCTTCATATTAACAATACACGTGTTGGGCTCAAACTCACATGTTGTAAGTGCTTGCAATCTGCTCTTTTATTAACCATTCTTTGTACTACAAAATAACAAAATAAAAGGGAGGCAGGGTACACTGGACAAGGTAGTTCTGTATATCACATACGTCCTAGAGAATAATAGAAACCACCTTTGTGAGTGTCCAATGCAGTAAATCCCCAAATTCAGGGGTTAAGTAGAAAAATGAAGTACAAAGATACTGGGCCAACTGAATGTCTTTTAAGTCCATCCTAAGTAAAGGCTGAACCTAGGAGCCACAGCTAGCACCCTCCACATTCCCCAAGGTTCCATTCCAGAGCCGGAGCTCAAGCCGCAATTCCCCATGCAATGCTGTTCTCTGGTTTCTTACCAGTTCTCTGAGAATGGGCAAACAGCACTAGTTAGTCTTGTCCAATCTCATTGCTAGTATTACCATTCTCTTCTAAATAATGCTGACTTAAAGGAAAGGCTAAGACTGCAAGGCCTGTAAGACAGAACATTCCGTACCGCACATGTGAACACTGGAGCTGTTCTCAAAGTTTTAGCCCAAGCAGGTTTTTGAGGATACTGATGGAATTATAGAAAGGGTGGAAAGGGCACAACGTGTACACCACTAACTGATAAAAAGAAAAAGGTGCACTCCCATGGTACAAACGAACAAAAAAATTTTTTTTTCAGACTGTGGTATACGTGGGAGAAAATGTCTCTGTAAAGACCATTAAATTTGTAAACAGAGACAACAATTTCCAACTAGTAATATAAAGCATTCATTTTCCCTCAGATGTATACAATTCTTCACCTTGCATTTGAAGTGAAATATTTATGGTACCTAAAGTCTGTAAAGAGAAGGGACCTAATCCTTTGAGTTTAATGGCCATCTTTCATCCCCTTCTGAAGATCAAAAGAAAGAAAACCCTCTTACACAACTTCACAGTGCTAATCCCAACACACCTGCAGACACCATTAACTCTTACAGCGAAAACCACTGGACGCGGGAAGAACTGCTGCCTTGCTTCCGAATCCCACGGCACAACGCAACTCTGACCCACAGCACCCAGCAGCGATCCAGGAAGTGTCGGGTGTATTCTACTACAGAAGAGGACAGGGTGCTGGGCACCTTTTTCTCAAAAAGAAATTGGCAAAGCTCTGGGTACCTGGTCTTCTGGCTAACAGAAAATTCTCTTCAACAGCTTTAATACCATGTTTTACAAAGCATTACAATCTTTTTATGTCTAAATAAGTATTTAGGATTTTAACTCCAAAATTTCCCAGTTCTAGCTGCTGTAGAGAAACTGATTCTTATTGCCACAACTTTCGCCCTCCCTTCTTCAGGGCTGGGACCGAGCCCAGGGGCCTCGCCCCAGTTAGGGATGTGCTACACCACTGACCTGCATCCCAGCTCAATGGCTATCACTTCCTCAAATTCCTTACAGAAGAATTCGGGTAATCAGGAGGGCAAGTAGTAGGTAAGCAAACAGGAAGTGCTAGGAAACCCTACATCTGCACTCAAGCCCAATCTTTGCCATGCATCCCACACTCCCATGCGCTCACAGTCACCTTCTAAAACCCAAAGGAAGCCAGAAACATCGTAAAAGCTTAAAAGTAACATATCTAACTACAGTTTAAAACCTCAAATTAACCTTAAAATTAATTTTAAGTCTCAAATGAATTTGTGTAAAACAAAAAAACTTTGTGTTCTAGATTTAAAAAGTACTGTCAGGGCTGGGGAGCTGGCTCAGCAGTGAAAGTGCCTGCCTGGCAAGTGCAAGGTCATGAGTTCAATCCCCTGTACCATCCCTCCTCCAAAAAAAAAAGTACTGTCAATCAATTTTGAAAATTTTTATTTCTAAAAAAAAGAAACGAAATTGATCCTCTTACACTTATCTGACACTTACATTCTTTTTTTCTGCCCATTTTTCCTGTTTCTTAAGCACTCATAGGATATATTTAGAATAAGAACTTCAAAACCCAAAGACATGGATCACACTATCTTACTGGACAACACATGGTTCTTTTTCTAGACTCACATCTGACAAAAACCAGTCTGGGATTGGTTCTCAAACCAGGTGTGAACAATGGATTACGTCTGCTACAGTACAGGGAAGCAATGATAATGACAGTGATTGCAATAACAGACTGGGAGCCGGGAGTGGTGACACACACCTATACTCCCAGCACTTGGGAGGCTGAGGCAGGAGAATCGGTGCAAGTTCCAGAACAGCCTGGGCTACAGAAGTGAGCTTAAGGCCAGCCTGAACTGCCAGCAAGTTCCCGTCTCAAAAAGACAAAAAAAAAAAAAAAAAAGTAAGACTGGGACAGAGCTAATCCAGAAAAGACTAGAAAGGTCGAGTATATGAGATTGAGCCCATTGTTTCGTACTTGACAAATTCAGCTGAGACTGTTTTTCAGTTGAGACTTTTGCTAAAACATGCACCGAACCTACTCCAAGCACCTAATTAGGTAGACCCGCTGTAGTGCCAGAATTAGACTTCAGTTGACAGGATGTGTAGAAAAGAAAATAATGACATTATAAACACATGGCACCCTGTTCTTCTACGCACCTTCCAACCACAGTAAAGACAGTAAGCTGCCCAGCCCTCCGTGGACAGGCAAGTCACAGATGGGAAAGAGTGAAGCACAAGGAGATTAGGCACCTTGCCCAGGGCGAGCAACACTAGAGGCTGGAGAGCAAGAGAAAGGTGAGGAGGGGCCTTGTGTGTGGCCCACAGGCACAGAGGCCCAGAGCACAAAGCTTTTAAGCTTTTGGTCAAGCTGCTCAGCCCATGTTTGCAAACTTCTGGTTTAAACAGATAAATAAAATGTAAGGCAGGGAGGGAGGGAGACTGACTGACAGCTGTCACCCCTGAAACCTTAGGACATACCCAGGTGACTTTGCAATATTATTAATATGACATAATACTGATAACACCTACAGCCTTCCAGGAAAAACAACTATAGTTTTTTTAAAACTCCCATGTACTATAGTACTCTTAATAAAAGTTCCAGGATTCATGAAACAAGGTTAGAATTGTTTGAGCAGATAAATACTATAAGTCCCACCACAACACCATGCGGAAGGGCAAAAGAAAAGAATAGACACACTAGAACCTGTGGCAGAGAATACTGCGAGTTTAAGCTAGAAAAGACCCCAGAGGCGATCTTGTCCATTTCCTTTTTGACACAGAAGAAAACAGCGAACCAGGTAAAGAAAACTGCACAGCCCGTAAGGGCACAGCTGAGAGGAAAGATCAGGCTGGTACCCCAATGAAACAGAACACAAGGAAAGGGCTTCACTTTGAGAAATGGAAGAGGGGGACGTGCCTGTCCCGTTACCAACATAGGGACCACTGGGGTGGGCTGGGACCATCGCATCGGTGCTGATCTCACTCTGGGGGGCTCCTCAGGATTCCAGGGGCAGTCTATGACATGGGCAGCCTCAGTCTTGTGCTTTTCTGCTGCAATCCAAAGTGACCCTGGATTCAGGGAAATGGGGACTTCTGGCTAACGCTCAGTGTCCCTGTGAACCTCTTACCTTGGCATTCTTAGACTGAAAGAGGTGAGGTAAATGTAAGGCTAATAAATCTTGTTTTGCACACTTTTCCTAAGTGACTAATATATCTATATGCAAAAGTTTACAGTAAAGGACACAGATGAAAACCAAGCTTGTTTTGCGTTTAGTTCCCTACTGGGCACCGGTATGACCAAGTAAAGAGCCATGAATTTAACAAAAACTGCTTGTAGGTCTCTGTATGCCTCAGAAGAAAACAGATCGCGCTGTTAGGGTCACACACCCAGGGCCCAGGAGTTTGCTTCTCCTCTGTCCCAAGGCTGCTTTCTGACTGTCTCAAAAGCATCAAAAGAAAAGGGCTGTCTGTCCCACTGCAGGCCTCCCCGCACCCACACAAGAAGACACCTCTTCTCACAGTGACCAAGAGCTGAAGCTGCAGCAGATGAGCAGAGACAGAGCCCCTGTCTCCCACCAGCTAAGCAACACCAAGGCATAACAAAACAGCCCCACAAGATCAGACCTGGGATCTCAGTCTGCTTATCACTGATATAAAAACAGACTGAGACTACTTTAAATGAATACTCACTTATTTGATTTCTGCAATGATATAATGTAGCATATTACATTTAATCTAAAAGCAAAACAGGAAAGAATCCCTCCAAAGTAAAATAAGGGAGAAGAAATATGCTGGCAGATGAAAGAAACCAGAGAAGACAGATATCTAATGGATGTTTAATTAAATTTCTACCACCCTACTACCCCAAGAAACCCTAGTAAAAATCCCTTTCTGAGTTTTTAAATCATTTATTTACTTGGTATGGGGATTTTGCTACATAGCTCTCACACACAGTGGTCCTCCTGTCTCAGCCTCCCCTGCACTGGGATTACAGGTGTGCCCCACCATATCCGGACTCGGTGGCCGCTTGGTGCAGGGCCAGCACGACGCGCAAAACCAGGGATGGAACCCTGATCCTCATACTCGCCAGGCAGAAGCTTAGGCGTGGAGTTATCACCCTGGTCCCCATTTCTGATTTTTAAACAAAGCAGAGTGTGGTAACTACATCATGGGTGTGCAGACACTCCTTGCTGGACGGATTTACAGTCGGGTGTGATGCTGGAAGGCAAACCCTGGCGGCAAGAGGAGGAATGTTGTAAGTACACCTCCCCGCTCCCCGGATCCCTCTGCTTTCTGCCTGCCTCGCCATGAGCTCTTCCCCTCTGCCGTGGCGCCGTCCCTCAGAGCCTCTACACACTGGGAGCCCAAAGTAACTCCTTCTCTAACCTGTGGGAGTTGGGCACTCTGTCCCACCAATGAGAAAGTACAACAGGCTTTCAAAATGTAGTTTGTTAAAAAATACTGGGGCAATTGTCAAAAAGTAATTTTAACAAACCTCTTATTTCCTAGATAACCTTAAGAGATGACAAGCTAGTGGCTTTGGAGACTCAGAGTTTAAGCCAATCTATACTTTGGTTGAATTAAACAAGGAAGGGACAAAAAAGACATTGTGAAAAAGGTGTTGGGATCGGGATCCTAACAAATTACTTCTTTATTGTGAAGGAATAAAGGGCAAAGCAAAGTTGAGAAAGAGGGGGAAGAAAAGGGTAGCCCAAAATACATCAACACCTTCATCAGTACCCGTGGATGGGAAATCTGGTCGTTAGTAAAGTGTTTTCAGGGCACAAGAAAAAGGGAAGAGAAAGGTGAGAGACTTGCTGTGCTAAGTATGGCAGGTACACAAGGGCCAAGATTGTGAAGAGCCATTCGGTTAGAGACAGGCCCTGGGCCAAGGGAGTAAATAAGCTATGAGAAATGGGAGCAGCTCTCCAGCTGCCAGAGGAGCAGCACAGGCCTGGGCAGGAGGAAGCTGGAAGGAAGCCTCACGCATCATTGTTAGGCTGAAACAGAACTTAGGTCCCCCAAAATGTACGCAGTCAGCCCTCTGTGTTCACAAGCTCCACACCCGGAGATTCAAGCAACTGTGGTTGGGAAATTTTCTTAAAAGACTGCATCTGTACTAAACACCCACTGCCTTTTCTTTCTTGTCATTTTCCCTAAACAATAAAATGTAAGGCGGGAAAACCTCTGTGATCACAAGTTTAGGACAGCACTGCAAGATCCCATTTCAAACATAAGCTGCGGATATAGCTCTGCAGCATAAGCACCTGCCTGGCAAACAGAAGGTCCTGGGTTCGCTCCCTGGTACCAAAAACAAGCAAATACCTCCAAACTCCTCAGTTCTAGAGAGGTGACGTATATATGCCTAAGGGCCACTAGCTGCCCTATAGATGCCATCATGTTTGAGGGCTTCTGTGTGTGACTTAGGCTCCAAGAATTACCTAAAAGTAGCTTATATTACTTAATTTTTTAAAGTTATTCAAAGTATATGACAAGTGCTGAAAGGAAAAAAATGTTGATAATATTTGGCTACTAATTAGTTAAAACCTATTTTCTTATAATTTAAATTAAATTTAGTAAAAAAAATTTTTTATGTATTTGGTACAGGGTCTATAGGGTTCCAATCTGTAGATCAGATTAGTAGCGATTCTCCTGTTTTCAGTCTCCCAAGAGCTGTTTTTTCTTTTTTTTTTTTTCCTGTACTTTTTAGGGAAGGGTCTATAGGGTGTTTAGGGGCTCACTACTAGATGGGACTCTAAGTGATCCGCTTGTCTACAGCCTCCCAAGAGCTGGGATTACAGGCGCGCACCACCATGCCTAGTCTTGACTGCCATCTCGGCGTGCTCCGGAGGCGGGACCGGCACGGCCGACCGGGGATCCAACCCCAGCATCTGTGCTCTGCCTAAGCAGGCGCTTTAGTCCACTGGGCTATTTACCTAGCCCTAGTAAAAAAATATTTTAACAAATCAGTTTTCTTCCAATTGCTTTACTTTTTTTTGAAGAAAATAGGCTTAAATTTTTATTACTTCCATTATATGTTATATAAACTGTGAGGTGGCACATATACTTTGATATACTATAATTTATGTCAGTAATATTAAAACATACATAATTATAAAACCAAATATTAATAGCTTCACGCTTGAAAGTCTTGTTTGGTCATCTATACATTTTTGCATTATTAACTGCAGCAAATTTTAAAAATTAAACTTCATATTCTCCTGTAGTACTATGTAGCTATATACATGCATGGTACTGTCATGAGCACCACCATCTGTGGTATTAAAATTTCATGGAGGTGTAGTTAAGAAAAAGGGTTTATAGGAAAGAAGCAATCTTAATACTGAGAAGCACTGTGTTCTACCAGCAAATGAAGGCCCTTCAGTGTGGAACTTCACGTCAAATGCACCAACTTGCCATGAGTTTTAAAATGTCAGCTAAGCACCAAACGGTAACCAAGCAGAAGCGAAGTGAGCACAGCTGCGCAGGACATTGCCTCACATACAGAAGACAGAGAAGCAAGAGTAAGGAACTCTTGAAAGCCAAAACTGGGCCACGCCAATTGTGTGCAGCCTCTACAAACACTGTAACGCGGGCCTGCTAACGCATTGCTCCAGCTGTGTGGCAGTGTCCCTGTTGATCAACACTGCTTCTGAGTCTTAATTCCTTCAAAAAAGCTAACGGATACAGTAGTACTAAAAAGCCTACTTAGAAAGAAGTAGACAACTAAAGGACTAAAAACCACTTTTATACAGTGAAACAAAGTCAGAAGTTTAAAAATTTTCAAACTTATTTTAACCCAATGCCTTAAATCGAACCATGCTCTGATGAAAACTAAATGTGAGCATGATACACAGATCCCTTCTTCATAGCTCACAATGATCTATGTAGTCAAATCATAAACTGACTACCTTTATTTTAACAAGTTTTTCAATAAATAATTTTCTCACATATTTCCGAGAACTAAGAACCAGTGTGACAACCAGAAAAAGTCACAATTTCACCCACATTGTGAGCATCTGAAGTCTTTCCTGGGTGTTCCAAAAGGGAAAGAAGGTGAAGACTTACAGGTCAACCAGCGATGATTTAGGCCTTAGGTAACGGGAGGCACCTAAGTAACAGAGAGCACACATCTCGTGTAGGACTAAATCTGCATGCTATTTGCAAAGTCATTTCACAACAGGATTTCTGAGCAGCATGAAAGAACTGTTACAACACAAGTTCTAAGACCTCTATCTCTCCATGAGGAATCTAATCTCAAATTAAATTGAAGTCTTCTATAAAGTTATAAATAACCAAAACTGAAATAGGTAACAAACTAAAGGAAGAAAAAAACACATATACTCAAGTCAGTGTAGCCGATCACAAAGCTCTTTATTTTCCACAAATTATTTTTGCCATGGATTTGCCCAGCAACATATAAATGTCTTACACACAAAAATGTTGAGAATTTTCCTTGCCCAGAAGTGGTTTTTGAAAAGGATAAATGCATCTTAACATACATAATTTAGTTTGCAACAAGCCACAAAAACAAAGAGAAAAAGTTTAGAAAAAAGCATATATATATGCTATAATAATCTGATCAAATACCAGTATAATATTCTGAGTTGAACCCCTTTGTAGTCTGCTAACAAGTTAAAAGTCCTTTTGTTCCCCCACCAACATTAACCTTACTCTTACAATACAGCCTTAAATTGCAAATGTGCTCAGCCAGTGAAAACTATGTGAGACTCAGCGACTATGGCTATCACTCAGGCCACAGTTACCAGCTTTCGGGGCACTTCTGTGGGCCCCCCTCATGCTGCGGAGGACTGGAGTCTGATAATAAGCAAAGTTATACCCCAGTCAACACAAGTCTCTGAGCTCTATGTGACGATCAATCAAATAAGTTTCCAGGTTTCTCTTACACTGAACAGGACCAAGGAGCTCAAGGGGAATCAAGTTGTAGTCTACTGAGCCCTACCTCCAAATGAAGCAGTATGCGAGGAAGCTTGGTAGCACACGTTAAAGGGGACAGAAAGAAATTAGGTATTCCCACCAGCGTAATGTACATTAGCAGTACTCTCTGGTGCACAGACTGAGCCCAATTATAACTGCAAAGCCACCTGGGATTTTCAATTATTAAAAAGGAAACCATATGCCAGGGTAATGGAAGACAGCTCAGTAATCAAGAATGGCATGAAATAGTAGTTCTTAGTTCATCTGTTTGAACTCTGCTTTTAGACTCTTTAAAGAAATTATCTTTAAAGATAATTTCTTAGCAGAAAAAGCTATATGTAAAATAACAGTAAATCTGTAGAGTATGTTGCAGTAAAACATACTCCAACAGCCAAATTCCAGCATTTACAAATTTACTTAGCAGTCCAAAAAACAAGCTTTCCCCTCAGTTGTGGTTTGTACGTATCCATGCACATCAGATGAAGAACCAACACTAGCTTTGCTACTGACTTCTTTTGACAAACCATTTCTTTAGGCCTTGATTTCTTTGACCATAAAAAATTAAAAAAGGATAATCATATTTGTCATTAGATAACCAAAATAGACTTAGAAATCCCTATGAAAAATGAAGAACTCTTATTTAGAATGACATTAATTCCCTTTGGCTTGATAGCTGTCACAGAACGTATCTTGAGAAGCAAGCACTCCGATCTAGGCACATGGCCACAGATCCAGGAAGACTGATGTGGCCAGCGCTGCGGATGGGCAGGAAAGCGAACACCCTGCACTTCCTCAAGGAAAATCAGTTAGTTATATTGGATACATACGGGCGCACCCGGCCATGCGCATAAAGAAGCTGTACCAAAGCTCCACAGATTCATGAATCCTGGACATTTCACAGATATAAAAAGCTTTAAAAAGTTATAATGTTCTCTTGTGAGAGCCAAAAACTTCAAAAAGGAATGGAAGTCTGAATCTGTATATACTTATATTCAGTCAAAGAGCAGAGTAATAACTTGTTCTAGTAACACTGAACATGAAAGTTCTAAAACCACGCCAGAAAGATTAGTTTCTAAATATTTTTCCTAATTAACAAAAAACAAAATAAAAAAACAGGTATTTGGATATTAGGAAAATTAAGAACTAAGTACCATATTCTGTGTAATTCAAGTTTTATCAGAAGTTTAGAATCACAATATTCTCGGGAACAGCCTCGCAAGATTTGGTATGCAGATGCTAGAATATAGTAACATAACGAAGAGGAGAAGGACCGCGGGCCCCCAGAACTGAGCAAGGATCTGAAGCCCAGGAAGAGTGAAGAGAGAGACTTCAATGCAGTAGGAGGAGGTAGCAGGTGACATTTTCTCCCCAGACCTGACTCACTGTGTGGGAGGGGTGGCTCCAACCTGCAGATGCACTGTAACTTACTGGGCACCCCAGAGGCCTCCTTGGAAAAACACAGCAGTGGGACGGAGCAGTGGACACAGCAGACTACAGTGGCTGCTGAGTTTCTCCAGATCAGACATCCCTGAGAAGTCAATTTGGCCAGGACCATCTTGGAGAGGGGCCCACAGAGCTGGGAACTCAGAGCTTCTGCAGGTTGGCTCCATCTAGTGGCTCATACCGTCAGGGCATGGTGGTGGACTGAATTCAAGTTGGCAGATCACGGAGCTGAGGTCAAGGTAGCAGGAGGCACAGAGCCTGGCAGGGAAACCAGTCAGCTTCTAGCCTCACAGCCAGAAGTCAGCATGAGCAGCAGTGGAACTATAGGTACAGGTCTGCTAGGATCACCCACTATCCCACTGTAAATCTGTGACTTTTCAACATAAAACCTCAAGTCAAGGAGAGGTTTGAATGAAGTATTTCAAGCGCTAAAAAAAAACAAAAACAAACCTTCAACTCAGATTGATGTATCTTTCAAAACCGATGGATAAATAAGATACTTCCATAACAAAGAACACAAGAGGAAATCCATGACCATAAAACCAAGGGACAGTTTAGAAAGAGATAATGAGGACTACAACTCCAGAAGCCCCAACAGAATGAATCCACTAGGCAAGGCAAGTAATTAATGGGGTAGGTGGAATAACAATAGGAAAACAAAACGACAAAGATAAGCCAGTACATTATCAGCCATAACCGTTTATGTAAATGGTCTCACTTCACCAGTCGAAATAGACAGCATGGATCAAGAAAATTTGATAATACCCTGCTCACAAGAAACGTATTTAACCCAAAAAGAAATTCAGACTGAAAGTCATATGATGGAAAACAATACTCTAGGTGACAAGAACCCGCAAAAACCCAGGGGTAGCTATTCTGTGTGCAGACAAAGTGAACTGCAAGCCAAGACTGATTAATTAACAGCAACAAAGAAAGGCACTAAATCCTTGTAAAGGAAACAGCCCAACGGAAAGGGATAGCAGTCATAAATACATACGCAGCAAATTCCAGTGTACCCAACTATATAAAACAAAATCATGCACATGAAAAAAATCAAATAAGCACCAATACAGTTGCAATGACCTCAGCATCTCACTGTCACCAACAGGACATCAACTAGACAAAAACATCAACAAACAAACATCACAGTTGAACCAAACTTTGATCAAATCAACTTAATAGATGTCTACAGCGTTCTCCCCTACAACATCAGAGTACATATTCTCAGCTACACATAGGACACTCTCCAAAATAGAAGACACACTAGCTCACACAACATGTGTAAGTGCAAAGGAACTGAAATTATTCCACGCATATTACCAGACCATAGTGCAAGGAAACTGGAAATCAATGGCAAACGAAACCACAAAAACTTCACACACATGTGGAAATTAAACAATTCTATTGAATAACAAATAGATCACAAATAAAATTAAAGAAGAAATGTGCCAGTTTCTACAAATAAACAGTAAGTCCAATAAAGCATACCAGAACTTTCTTTTTCCATACTACAATTTTTAAGAACCAATGAAAACAGTCCTACAAGGAAAATTTATTTATTTATTTATTTATTTATTTATTTATTTATTTATTTATTTATTTATTTTAGAGACGTGTCTACAGGGTGCTCAGGGTCTCACTACTAGATCTCATAGTGACCCGCTTGGGTACAGCCTCCCGAGAGCTGGGATTACAGGCGTGTACCATCACACCCAGTCTCAACTGACAGCTCAGTGTGCCCCAGGGGCGGGGCCAGCATGGCAGGCTTAGGGACCAAGCTCCTGGTCCCTGTGCCTGCTTGAGGCGCTTTAATCTGCTGAGCTATTTGGCTGGCCCAACGAAAATTTATAATGGTCAATAACTGTATCAGAAAATCAGAGTGAGTTCAAATAAACAACCTAATGTTGACCCTCTAGTTTCTAGAAAAAGAACAAGTTAAGCCCAAGCTTATTTGAAGGAGGAAATTACAAAGATCAGAGGAGAAATTAATGCAATGGAAATTAAGAAAAAAATACAATGAATTAATAAAAAAGCTGGTTGTTCGAAACATTAAACAAAATTGACAAACTTTTAGTCCACTTTATTTTAGAAAAAAGGAAAGAAAAAACTCAAATTGATGTAAGAAGTATAAAACTCTTGACTTTTAAAAAGGAGATCAACACTTATTAGCTGGATATAAAAGATTTTTAGGCGGTACAGATGACATTTCCAAAATGCTGACTGCTGTGGCCTCGGCCTTAGGAAGGCTTCTTAAATCAGCCTCTGCTCCAGGAAGCCGTGCCTACCATTCAAGTCCAGGTCCTCACTCTCACTGTGCCCAAATACCCTACAGCTTCCTACTGTTTTCTGTACCTGTAGTCTACATGCCACCCACCCAACACACCCAACTGCTGCGGGTTACTCCCACTGAAGTACAGAGCCCGTATCACCCACCTACTTAGAAAACGGGAAGCAGCACCTTCAGCACTTTCCCTATAACCAGCCGACACCTTGCTAGCATTCTCTAAATGCAGCCCTAAGCTACTTCTCCAGCCTCCATCAGACCAAACTGCACCGCCCGCTTCTCTACAGTCTATCTCACTGTGAGTTTTGATTAAGCACTGGCAGCTCTTCCCCGGCCTCTCCCTACTCCATCAAAGGTTCACCTTGTTTTCCAGAAACTCACTAATATTTTTCCAGATGTCCTGAAGAAGCTGCACTGTCCCCTCTCTGGAACATCAAGGCACCTGTCCTAGCAGATTGGCTCACAGGGGGGGACACAGCGATCTTTTCTCTTGCAGAATCCTTAGCAGCGCTTATGTCCCACCTAACCTTGTCTTTATAACTAGGAACTCAAATTCTTCTGGGAAATAAACACCTGAAGATATAAAAAACCAGAGTCACAACAGAAAGATGCTGCCTAACATAAGTATCACTGGCATAGTATTTCCATACAGCATCATTTGCACAACAAGTTATGGATGGATTTATCATTGCAGTCCTTTGCAAACTTTCAAATAGGAAGGGAGACCTCATTTATATGGTACAGTTTGCTTCAGGAAACTGATTTTATTTTTTATTTTTATCTTTTTGAGTTAGGGTCTCGCTATGCAGTTCAGGCTGGCCTTGAGCTCACTTCTGTAGCCCAGGCTAGTCTCTTGAACTTGCACTGATCCTCCTGCCTCAGCCTCCCAAGTGCTGGGATTACAGGCGTGCACCACTGTGCCCAGCTAAGTCTTTTTTTTTTTCTTTTTTTGTGGAACCAGGGACTGAACTCAGGCTCTTGCACTTGCCAGGCAAGCGCTTATTCAACTGAGCCACCTCCTCAGCCCCTAGGAAACTGATTTTAACCCAGTTAACCTGTTTATGAATAACATTTCTGAGGAAAGGCTTTACATATAAGAAAAGCAAACGCCTCCCATCAGCTTCTCAGCTTCCCTATCCTGGACAGGCCAGCCAGGTCTGAGCAGAATTCTAGAATAGTAAATGGAGCTGGTGTAGGCAGGGGCATTCTGAAGACTAGGGAGAGGCCTGGTAGGAAGAAGGCCACACTGGGCGCAGAGGCCTGGCCTCTACATGGGGGCCCTGGCTCAGCTTACTTCACCTGCCTCATCTCAGGTCTCTCACATGCAAAACCATGATACCGGACTCGAGGAACTTCCAAGATTAAAGTCTAACACTAGAATTCTACAAGCATAATATACATCTTCACTGGATTATCTCTAACTAGTGGATAAAAATCCAGTAACTCCTTGAGCTATTATTATCATCACTTAGTTTTATTAAGAAAAAGATAACCTTATACATCTTTAATATGAAGGTACCAGTGCAGCCAGGCATGGTGGCAAATGCCTGTAATTCCAGCCCTCAAGAGGCTGAGGCAGGCGGATCACCACAAGTTCAAGGCCAGCCTGGACTCCAAAGTGAGTCCAAGGCAAGCCTGAACTGCATAGTGAGATACTGTCTCAAAAGAAATCTAAAAATATCAATGCATTTCAAAGTATATTTAAAGATACTTTCAAAATGAAAAAAAAAAATAAACAACAAAAAAAATCTCTGGAGACTTAAAAATATAACCAAAACCAACAAATGGTTCTTTCCCAAAACTCATATTGCTACAAATACGTACTAAATAACTAAAAACACAGGTTCTATTCAAACCTGGAATGCCAAACATACTTACAAAAAAACCTAGTAAGTGAAGCAATAGGAAGGAGGAGTAAATCACTTTGTTCTGGCTGTCTCTGATCACTTGTCAAACAAAATAAGATGTAAGCCACAGGGACGTGACAAACACAACTTGAGAATTCCTTAGCAGGCGCAGGAGGAGCACACGCATACGGCTGAGGGGGAGTGTTTAATTTTGTAAGTTTATTACAGTAAAAGGCACCTCACCATTAACTCCTCTCAAACACACTTCAAATACACGTATCCCACTGTTCTTGTCACTTTCAGTTCTTGCAGTCCTCTTCTGTGTCTTTATCTGGGCTGTCCTGGCTGTTTGATGTCGTGAATTCATTCAAAACATTACCTTCATGGACACTGCGGCTTTGCGGCACAGCCAGAGCCACACAGTGCTAGCTCAGAAGCCGAGCCGGCGAGGGCGCACGGCAACGTCCGCCCAAGCCTGCCGCCCACTGGACAGCAACACAGCTGCCCCCGAGTTTTTGGTCACAGGTTACTACAAAAGAGGACCTTAAAACTGCTTCAGAAGTGGCAAGAACGATGGCACAAGTGTGTCTGGTGGAAGGAGGAATACTTGGAGGGAAGATTAGTAACGTCTTTTACTGTGACAATTCTTAAAATGTAAATACCTACCATCTATTTTGAGGGTTTTTTGTTTGTTTGTTTTGCAGGACTGGGATTTGAACTCACGAGCTTGCGCTTGCCAGGCAGGCACTTGTGCCACAGAGCTATCTCCTGAGCCCCATTACCATCTATTTTGATTACCCTGTTTACAGGCCATTTTGTTAGCTAAATGTAAACTCTTTAGTCACCATTTTACTATACAGGGGCGTTTCTCCAGGAGGGTATCCATCTTGCTCAGCCAACTTTAAGATTTACTGAACATGTGTGGAGTGTTCTTGAGGGGCTTTAGGATTTTTTTCCTCTGGCCCTAATAATACTTCCTAAATGCAAACTGTCAGTTTAGATCTTCTCAGTATGGATTTCTGGGTTGACCATGGTGCTGGGGCATTAACTTAAGGTCACCATCACTCAGTTTGAACAAAAGCATCCTGTGGACCACTCACAAAGAGTTCTGAAAAGTGTTTTCCCAAAGTGTGGCAGGGGAAAGGGATGTTTTTTGGAAAATACTAATAATTACATGAAATAAAGTTGTCTCCATTTTTTTCCATACTCCCTCAATCGGGAGCAAAAATTAATTTCCTGAAACACCAGGACTTGCTTGGCCCCTTTACTGTGCATCCTGAGCTCGCTGATCTGCTTACCGTCTGCCGCTCTGATCATGTAGCCGCCCTGGTCTTCACCAGGCGGCACATCGAGTAGCTGCATAAGTCTGTCCAGCAGTCCGTGGATTATCTCAAATCCAGGATTCTTGTTGTAATAAACAGCACAGAGATGTCTGCAGTTTCTTGCACCTACATCTGAAAAACGTTAAAATAAAACAACTGGTCACAAGGCCACGATAATCACGACTTGAGAAGCTGACACAACACAAACTTGGACAAAGTCAACAAAAAGAAAGTGGATTATTCAACACAAAGAGAAGCATTCAACCTCAGCAATGTAAGGTAAGATAAGAGTCCGTTTCAATCATCAAATTCCCTACAGTGTTTAATTAACAGGGAGGAGTGGAGAGCTCAGAGACAATAAGGTTGCACTGTGGCAACGGATGGGTGAAACTCTGTAAAATGATTCGGCAATATTTAGCAGAGAATTAAAACTTCTTACTCTTCTCTTCATTCATGAAGCTATCCAAAGAAATAATACTAAATACAACACAGGACTTCTGTATGAGATGTTTACAAGATTATTCCTCATACTAAAAATTAAAAACAAGTTAAATTGGGGAATAACCATTTCAAGTACAGCATGGTGCCTAATCCAAATACTACGACCACAGATGAGAAAGTGTGCTCATGAAAGCTCATCACAACGAAGCAAGAAGAAATACGTGATAAATTTCATGTAAAAAGAGGTCACAATGTGCAAAAGCAGTCAAAACTCCATTATATTGGTTAAAGAACGTACACAGGTGGGAAACCAGGAAGCACAGCAGGGAAATGACTGTGACCAAAGTTAGGCTCTGACAGCTCCAGGAAGGGAGACGTGCTGCAGCCAGCAGGCACCACGAAAGAAACTCAAGATCCAGGCAGTGCGCCCTGTCACAGTGAGCGATGGGACCGCGGTGTTTGCTTTACACTCTCTTTGAAGCTATGTATTTTACATACGATCTTCACAATTGAAGAGAAAAACGAATATAGAAGTGTCTGAAGCTATACTACACAATGGATGAACCAGTCACAGTGGGACAAACACTATGATCCCAGCATCTAAGTCTTCAACTCACAGGAACAGGAAGCAGAGTGGCGCTGCCAGAGCTTGGGGCGGGGAGCAAACTGGAGTTTCAGCCAAGCAAAATGAAAGAGTACCAGAGATCTGTGATAAAATGATGTGCGCGTAGTGAATGTCTGTACTATGAACTTACCAAAATGGCCAAAAGGGTGATTTATGCTTTTTTTTTTTAACCACAATAATAATTTTAGAAAGTATATGAAGAAAAGAACCACAAGCCCAAAGACTCCATAGATGGGGGAGAAGAAAAAAGATGGAAAAGAAATGCATCTAAACATTAACAGAGGTTATGTTTTGATAAGGATATGTATGTCTTTGTCCTTCCTTCATTCCCTAATTTTTTCATGCTTATTATTTACTATTGTGCTCTGAAAATTAAAACAAACAAATCAGTATTTAAATTTTTCTTTTTCTCACTATGCAGTCATGGCATGAGGTACCAGGGGTTGAACCTGGTCTTTGCGCTTGCCAGGCAGACGCTTAGACTGCTGAGCTATCTCCCCAGCCTACAAATTAGTATTTTAAAAAAGACATAAAGCAATCCAAATGAAATCTGGTGAATGTCTAGATCAAAAAATGGTATATTCATGGCACTTAACAGTTAAAAGTGACAGACAGGGTCTTGAGGCGTGGATGACCCCGGGCACAGGGCTGAGCGAGGCCTGTCTCAAAGGCCACAAGTACAGGTCCGTCTGCCTGAGCTGCAGCAACGAAGAGCACAGTGGCTACAGGGTCAGGCAGGGTGGGCGGGGCTAAAATGCGACAAGAGAGATTCCCAGGGCCATGGAAGTATTCTGGGATCTCACGTTGACGATTTTTTTTTTTTTAATTTTATTTATTTATTTATTTGTTTGCTTGTTGTGTTTGTTTGTTTCTTTATTTATTCATTTTGTGGCTGGCTCAGCCTGCCCTGGTGGTGGCGCTGGCGCAGCATGTGGTGCCGGGGATCGAACTGCAGTCCCCGCAGTTGCCTGAGCCTTCCTAAGCAGGCGCTTTAGACCACTGAACCATCTCGCCGGCCCCA
>PVKN010002434.1:32412-42775 GCA_004027915.1 Capromys pilorides | reverse complement strand
ACAGTGGACAGCTGTCCACTGTCTGAGGACGTTCATTGATGTTCCCGAACAGGGCTGAGATCGCACGTGTGCGGGCACAAAAACGATCCTTCAGACTTCATTCTGGTTCCCAAAAAAAAATGGAAAAGAATCCGCTTAAGAAAGTATAGAGGGGCCGGCGAGATGGTTCAGTGGTCTAAAGCACCTGCTTAGGAGGGCTCAGGCAACTGCGGGGACTGCAGTTCGATCCCCAGCACCACATGCTGCGCCAGCGCCACCACCAGGGCAGGCTGAGCCAGCCACAAAATGAATAAATAAACAAACAAACACAACAAGCAAACAAATAAATAAATAAATAAATAAAATTTAAAAAAAAAAAAAAAAAGTATAGATCCTGGGGCTGGGGAGATAGCTGCGTGGCCCAAGTGCCTGCCTGGCAAGTGCAAGGTTGTGAGTTCGAAACCCAGTCCCACAAAAAGAAAGTATAGCTCCTAACCAGCCCATTGTATGCGCCTAGTAGACCAGTGCACAGGAGGCTGAGGCAGGAGGCTCATGGCTGGCTCTATCCCAGAGAGATCAAGGGGGAAGCCCACAGCCCGCGGGCAGGGCCCGGTGGGGGAGCCAGCGGGGCCTCCCCGCTCTCTGGCCTGCTGGTTACAACATCACACCTTCTGGGGAAGTGGCCAGTGCAGGAGTGTCAGGATCAGCGCGTCCTGTGTCCTGGACAGGACCTGACGCTTGTTTTCTGTTTACTCTGGAGGTGTTGGAACCTGCGTCTCCTGATAAGCTCAGCCCTGGTCTCCTGAGCCCATTGGGCCCGGCTGGAACCGCTGTCCCGCTGTGTGACCTCAGAATGGTGTCACTCCACCTTCCCTGTCCTCACTTTCCCTCGGAGATGAGCACGTGGCTGTCAGCAGGGCATTTCGGGCTGAGCCCTAAAGTTAGCGCTGCGAGCGTGAGAGGGGAGCCTTTTCCTTCCTTGAGGAGCGGGTCTGTTGGTTTGTTTTGAGGCAGGGTTTCTCTGTGTAGCCCAGGTAGGCTTGTACTCACAGCTATCCTCCTGCCTCAGCCTCCTGAGTGCTGGGATTGCAGGCCTACACCACCGTCCCTGGCTTTTCTGGTCTTTCTTTCTTTCTTTTCTTTTTTCCTTTTTTTTGGGCCTTTTTTAGACACGGTCTCACTATGCTGTTCAGACTGGCCTTGAGCTCACTTTGTAGCCCAGGCTGGTCTCTAACTCACAATGATCCTCCTGCCTCAGCCTCCTCATTGCTGGGATTACAGAGGTGGTGTAACACCACACCCGGCTCTGGTCCCTCTTTCTCCCTCCATCTGGACTGCCTTCGTGTTCTTTCTCAGTACTTGTCCCACAGTCGTCCCTGAGCATGGTCCACCCCCCTGTCCCTTGCCACTGACTCTAAGCTGGAGACCCTGCCTGTTTCATTCACTGCTAAACCCCCCAGGCCTGGGAAAGGCCTGGCACACAGTAGGTGCTCAATAAACACCACCTAATAAAGACCACCCGGTCGATCGCGGGGTGGGGCACCTGCTGCCATGTGTAATGACCTTGCCATTCTCTCCTGATGAAGCCCCTCCCCAGCCTGGTTGTTTCTTGCTCCCCACCTCTGTGCGTGTACCACCCCCCCACACACACACAAGCCCCTTTGTGGCCTGCAGACTCCAGCCCTCAGCAAAGTCCAGAGGTGGCCTTGGCGGCCCTGCCCAGTGTTGATGTAGGGTGATCCCAGTGCCTCCCTCGTTCTTTTTTTTGCGACTTCTTTTGATATGACCAAGACAGCCTTGGGAGCAAGATGGGTTTTTATCTAAAGAGCCATTGTTCCATATCCAGGCGCTATGCGACCAACGCCCTAGTGCTTACGTGATCATTTGCCTGGTGACAGGAGTCTGATGTCTCAGCATTCCCTTGAGTTGGGCCTCGTACATGTCACCCCTGTGGCCCTCACCGTAGCTGCTGGCACCTGAATCTGTTTTCAGTCACCTGGCTTCCGGCCACCAATTGATTTGGTAAAGAACTCATGAGGTTCCCTTTGGGCAATTTGATGGTGACACCTCCCAGCTCTGCGTCATCCTGAAGGTGACAAAAAACACCTCGGTGGTGGCCCTGGTGTCTGAATGTGGCCACCGTGGCCAAGGTCGGGACTCCCTGAACTTTCTGGGGGGGGGGTGTCATTCACCATCAACAAACATGTGGCAGGTGGAGGCAGGCAGGACACATCCTGCGAGGAGCATTGTCAGCGCTTATTGAGAGATCAAGACTTTCGTTTATTTGTTGGTGACAGCGTCACTGTCCTGGCTGACCTTCAGCTTACATCTTCCTGTCTCAGCCTCCTGGGTGCCATGCCAGGCTGGGGCCATGAATTAAGGCTTAGTATTCTTTAAACACTGGCCAACGGGCCAGGGCAGGTCACTCTCCTGAGCCCAACTTTGTGTCTCTCCCGGGAAGGGTGGCGTAAGCCTGATCCCAGGGTCTCACCCTCAGGATGCTGCTCTAGAAGGCGGAGGTTCTGGCACCTCCTGCTGGTCGAGGTGTGGCAGCCCAGGTCCCCCCAGAGCTCTCCCTACCTGCACAGCTGGGCTCACTGCTCAGCCCAGTCCCAGAGCTGTCAGCCTCCCACTCAGCCTCCTCCTTGTCTTGCAAAGCAGTGACAAGACTCAGGGCCACCATGGAAGCCGGGAGGCTGGCGCAGGCACAGGGGGAGGGGAGGGGGGAAGGGGGCTCTCGCCCCTCTGTTCCTTCACCACTGGGGAGAGAAGGGTGAAAGGGCACTTCTTGGACAAGAGGGGCTGTGGGAGGCCTGAGGTGTTGAGGACAGGGCCTGGCTGGCAGAGGTGGCCTTGACCCAGCTGCCTCCAGCTTCCCACCGTTCCCTGCCTCCTCGCTGCTGTGTGACCTCAGGGGAGCGGCTCAGCCTCTCTGATTCTGCACCCATCTTTCAGGTCAGCACTCTGCAGGACCTTGAGCTCCTGGCATCACCAGCTCCTCTACAATAGTGCTGACGACAACAGCAGCGACAAGGATCAGCGCAGCACACGACCCACCCATCCCGTCCCTCCGACTGTGTGTGCGCATCAGCCCACTCCCTCCCCACGCCCCCGGGAAGCGGTGTCTCACCCCTCCTCACACAGGAGGGCTCAGGCACAGGGAGGCGGAAAACTCAATGTCACCCAGCGGGGTCACCCCAGTGCGGCTCTCTGTAAGTTGTCGCTCCTAGACGTCCTCTTCTTGATGGAGATCCTACCGCTGCTTGCTGTGTTTCCTTGGATGGCATTGTGGTTTTTTGAGACAGGGTCTGTCCACATCATTACGCTTTACCCAGCTGGGCTCAAACTTGTGATCCTGCTGCCTCAGCCTCCTTAAACTTTCACACCGGCCTTAGCTGTTCCCTAAGCAGCACTATCTCGAGATGTGAGACCCTGGGCGAGGTGTGACCAAGTTGCCGTCACAGCCCTGGGCATGCAGGTGGGCCCAGGGCTCAGCGGTGGTGGCGGGGGCAGGGTGGCCGTGTCCTGGCTCAGGCTGAGCTCTGTCCTCCCAAACACCGCCTACCCCGTGCCCCCATCCTCCCGAGGGTTCACACTGTCATCACCAGACCCAGTGTCCTTCTCTCCCCTTTCTGGCAGCCAGGGCCACCCCACCTGCTGGCTGTTGCCAACTGTGTTCCCTGCCCTGGGACAGGTGTGTGCTACTGTGAGGGCAGAGGTCACCTGGCCCGAGTCCTCCTCTGGGTCCTGCCCACCGGGCCTGCACCTCACCTCCAGGAGTTAATCATCAAACCTGGGACATGGAGTGTGGCTGAGAAGGACCTGAGCACCTGGGCTACCGGCTGCCACCGGATCTCACCTTCCTCCAGAGAGGGAAACTGAGGCCCAGAGGGGGAGGCAAGCAGCTCAGGTTCACCTGGAGATAAGGCCTGGACCTCTCAGGTCCCTGCCCTGCCTAGAGCCTTCTGTGGCTCCCTAGTGCTCCGGGCAAGGCCAGACTCTGCACTGGCACAGATGTAACTGCGGTCGCAGACCTCTGCACCAAAGCCACTCGCCACCTCAGCCCAGCCTTCCATACCCCACTCCCACTATTCTTCCACCGCCTGCTTCCCCGCCCCCCAACCCCTTTTCTTTTTTCTTTTCTCTCTTTCCTGCGCCACTAGCGACAGACCCCAGAGCCTTTGCCCTGAGCAACATTCCCAGCACTTTAAATTTTGAGACAAGATCTTGTAACTTGTGCAGGCTGGGCTCAAACTTGTGACCCTCCTGCCTCAGCCTCCTGCCTCAGCCTCTTGCCACAGGCCCGCACCCCCAGGCTGGCTGCCAAGGCTTTGGTGCCCTGTTCATGGGTTCTTTCTTGCAACTGAAAGCCCGGAGTCCCCAGCGCTCAGCTAATTCGGGCCATGGCGCTGGGCTCCTGCGCCGTGCAGAGGCTCGGGGCAGGAAACTGACCTAGGCGACGTCATCTTCATTTGTAAGCCTGGGTTCCCTAACCCCGGATGTGCGCTGGCCCTGCCGGTGGTATGGGGACTTGGCTCGCGGGCCAGCAAAGCCCGGATGGGGGCCGAACGTCTCTGAGCCCCTAGCCCGTGGGGTGACTCTGGCCAGACGCGCGTCCCTCTCTGGGCCTTGCTCTCTCCTACCCGCAACCAGGCGGCGCGCACACGAAGGTGGTTGGCCGGAGCCGGCCCCTCCCCCGCCGGGGCCCGCCCCTCCCCCGCCGGGGCCCGCCCCTCCCCGGCCGGGCCCCGCCCCTCCCCCGGCCGGGCCCCGCCCCTCCCCCGCCGGGCCCGCCCCTCCCCCGCCGGGCCCGCCCCTCCCCCGCCGGGGCCCTGCTCCTTGAACCAGAGGGCGGGACGGGGCCGAGCAGGTTCCGGCGGCCGCAGAGACCACATCCGGGCTGCGTGGGTGGCGGTGAGCAGCGAAATCGGGGACCGAGGGCCGCAAGCTGGGTGAGCGGGCAGGAGCGGCCGGCTGGGACTCAGCCAGCCCAGTGCCACCTGAATTCCCGGCCTGCACCGGGAGCCCCGCGGCCCTGGGGACAGGGCTGGCGATCCCGGAGGGCGGTGAGAGGGCGGCGCTGTTCGTCGCGGAGGATGTGGGAGGGCTCGGGCCGAGGGAACACTTTCCCGGCGACGGAGCTGCGGTCCCAGCGCACCGCTGCTGCCACGGCAGGGGGGACCCAGGCGCCCACGGCCCGGTGACCACGGGGCGGGGGCAGGGGTCTCTAGCAAGGCCCGACGCCACCCCATCCCCGCCTGACACCTGCTCAGGGTGGGGACTGGAACCCGAGGACAGCAGGCAACGTGGCCTGCTTCTAGCTCCTGACCTTGGATATCAGCCTCCGGCCTCCGGCTCTGTAAGCAGGAGCTGATCACAGATTTACGAGGTGGGGCGGAGGAGCCCGGTGATTGTCAGCCCCCGGGCCGAGGGGCTTCACTTAGTACTGTCTATAGTCTCTCTCTCTCTCTCTCTCTCTCTCTCTCTCTCTCTCTCACACACACACACACACACACACACACATGCACACACACTTCTGTCTACTTTGTTTCCTAGTTCTTAGCTTTAATGGTGGCCTCCTCCAGGAGATCTGTTCTCACAAGGGGAGATGGGCACAGAGAGGTTGGGACACTGGCTCGGATCACACAGCCAAGGAATCAGAGCTGGTTCCTAACTCTGGTCTTGATGAGGCACCAAAGCCTGAGCTCTTGGGCTCTTGGTCCAGTCCAAGCTGGAGTACAGGCTTGGGGACCAGGGGTGACTCTTGGACCTGGTTCTCTTGGTTTGAACCCTGCCCCTAAGGGCAGAAGGAAGAACAAGGAGCATCCCCTGGAGTCCAGAGCTGGAATTGCAGGTCCAGCTTGACATGCAGTCCTCCAGGCCTGTCCTCCCCTCCCCCAGCTCCAGTGCCCCCGCCCCCCCAATACAACTGCTTTCTGTGAGGGTCCCTGCCCTGTCCCTTATCTCACAGATCAAAAAAGAGGAGCCACTCCAGCCACACACTATGACCCATCAGATTTGCACCATCAGCCAACCTGTGAAAAACCTCAGCCTGGCTGAGACGTTGCATACCTAGAGCCCCAGCACTCAGGAGGCTGAGGCAGGAGGATCCAGAGTTGGAGCCTAACCTGCGCTATCTAATGAGACCTTATTTCAAAAAGAAAAACAAATCAATCCCAGGCTGAGAGAGCAGAGCAGTGGCACGGTGCCTGCCTGACATGAGTACGGCCCTGGGTTGATCACCATGGCGGCAGAAACAAGTTTCAAAGTGGTCATTTATTGAATTTAATGAAAACTTTTGAATTAAACACTAGTGGGGTGTGGTGGCCCATGCCTGTAATCCCAGCACTCAGGAGGCTGAGGCAGGAGGATTGTTGCAAGTTCGAGGTCAGCCTAGGTTACAAAGTGAGCTCAAAGCCAACCTAAACTCTATAGCAAGACACTATTTAAGAAAAAAAAATAAAAAGAGAAAAAAAAAAAAAAGAATGAAACATTACCAGGCATTCAACTATACTAAGGAATTATTAATATGATAATAACATTTTAAAACATTAATATGATTATTACATTTTAAAAATAGCGTAATTGAGGTATAATTTACATAAAGTAAAACCCCTGCAATGCAGAATTCAGTGAATTTGGATAGATGTCTAGAGCTGTGAAACCATGTGGCTGCAGTTTGTTTTTTCTTTCGTTTGAGACTGGGTCTCTTAAGTTATCGAATTGCCCAAGGTTGACCTCAAACTTGAGATCTTCCTGCCTCAGCATCCTGGAGTGCTGGGATTTCAGGCCTGTGTCACCATGTGCAGCCTCATGTGACTACATTTTTTTAAAAGAAGTTCTTTGCAAGGCTGGTGAGACTAAGCTTAAAAGCACTTAAAGTGCTTTTAAGTGCTTAAAAGCACTTAAAATGGGCTAAGTGCTTGCTTAGGCAAGCACAGGGGCCAGGTCCCTGGCACCTCATGCCTTATCAGCCCTGCCCCCGGATGTGTGAGCCAGTGATGGAGTCTGGGCATGGTGGCACACGCCTGTAATCTCAGGAGTAGGGAGGCTGAAAACAGGAGGACCACTACAAGTCCAAGCTGCATAGTGAGATCCTGCACACACACACACACACACACACACACACACACACACACACACACACAATTTGTTGCATTTATTTATTTACACCGGGATTTGAACCCAAGACCTTGGGCTTGCCAGGCAGGGTCTGTACCTCTGAGCTATAACCCCAGCTCATTCTTTGCTTTTAGATGATATTGCAGTTATTATTACATTTACAGATGTAATAATCAGGAGGAAAATATGCTAATGATAAAAATGATAGCAATAATACTGGACAAAAATCAATCACACAAGAAAGGCACACAGATATGGGTGAAATCAATTAGACCAGGAGATGCCAGCCGGTGGCTGAAGGCAGATGAAGGCTGAAGGCAGCTAGGAGCCAGGTCCCACAGGTCCCCATGTCATTGTCTTGCTTACATTTTTGTAAAAGAACATTTTTAAGTTTCTTTCCTGAGCTAGATGTTGTGATACACACGCTTGTAATCCCAGCTACTTGGGTGGCTGAGGCAGGAGGATCACAAGTTGGAGGCCAGTTTGGGCACTTTGTGGAGGGACTCTGGCTCAAAATGAAAAGACAGGTGTGGTGGTGCACACATCTGTACTCCGAGCACTCAGGGAGGCTGAGGCAGGAGGCTCACCATGAGTTTGAGGCCTGCCTGGGCTGCTCAGTGAATTTGAGGCCATTCTGAACGACACAGTGAAATTGTGTCTCACAAAAAAAAAAAAAAAAAAAAAAAAGTCCTTGGTATTTAGCCCAGTGTGAAGGTGCTGGGTTCAGTTTCCAGTACTAGGAAAACCCAAAACCAAAACATCTCATGTCTTTCCCAGGTCTTCCCTGGCTATGACACCTCTCCCCTCACTGTGAAATTCGGTGGTTCCACCTCCCCACCGGGACGTCAACTTGGCCAAGAAGGTGTCCTCTGCCTTCTCCACTCCTGAGCCCGTGCTCTGCAGCCCACGCACATAGTAGGTGCTCTGCCAGTGCGTTCTGAGCCAGTGAGGGAGTGAATGCACGCATGCACGACAGAGTTCCCTCCCTCCCTCCCTCCCTCCTTCCCTCCCTCCTGGGTTATGGCCTAGGTCTCCAGCCCTGTGCGCAGCCGCAGCCCCGTTCTCCTTGTATGGATGGGGAACCAGGCCAGGGAAGGGCAGATCCACCTAGGGGTCTCTGCCCAGGCCTCCGGACTGGAACCACCTAGGCCGTGACCTTCGTGTCCCCGCAGTTGTTGCCATGGAGGGGGCGCAGAGCGAGCCATTCCACCTGGTCAGCCCTCTGCTGCAGAGTTGGGCGCTGTCCCAGGTGGCCGGTACCACTGTCTTCCTCAAGTGCGAGAACGTGCAGCCCAGCGGCTCCTTCAAGATCCGTGGCATCGGGCGCTTATGCCAGGAGGTGAGGGCGCGGGTTGCTGGCGAGGCTGCGCAGGTGGATGGGGCAGCGGTCCGGATGAGCCCTAGCTGTGCCCTTCTCTCTCCAGATGGCCCGGAAGGGATGCCGACACCTGGTGTGCTCCTCAGGTGACCCTCTTTCTGCTTCCTGGGGTCCTGCGGCAGAGGTGTGGGCAGAGATAAGATGCCCAGGGCCAGCCGTACAAGACCACTGTCTCAGATGGCCACCGTGCCTGTCCCGTTCCCACAATCCAGGGTTCATGGTGGCAGCAGGGGCCAGAGACCGAATTTATGCAGGTGTACGCTTCAGCCTCACGCAGACAAGCCCCAGGAAAGTGGCTTTCAGGCATAGCTGGATCCAGGAGGCCTTTCCCATATCTCTCTTCTTGTGTTTTCTTTCCCCTGGACAAGTTTTGTTCTCATACAGGCTTAATGGTAGCCCAAGGTTAGCCAGGAGTACCAGGCTGTGCCCTGCCACCCTGCCATGCCACTGGGGCAGCGGCCCTCTTCCCTAGAATCCTAGAATCCGAATTTCGCAGTCTCCAGATTCAGCTCTCTGATTGGCTCAGTGTCGTTCACATGACCAGGAGGGAGGAGTCACAGAGCATGGAAGTGACTCAGTTCTGCTCCCCAGGGGGCAACGCGGGCATCGCAGCTGCCTACAGTGCCCAGAAGCTGGGCCTCCCAGCCACCATCGTGCTGCCTGAGGCCACTTCCCAGCTGGTGGTGAGGAGGCTGCAGGGTGAGGGCGCTGAGGTGCAGCTGACTGGAAAGGTAAGGCTGCGGGCGAGGGAACTGGTGGGCTGCCACCCCAGGGACCCACTCCCTTCCCCTCAGTAACCAAGGTCAGGACCCACTGTGCTCTCAGTGTGGCAGAGCTGAGAGTGAGCGCTGGCTGGGACCCCGCCCCGCCCCCCCCTTATCTGTTCCATGTGACCTCAGGAGAACCCCGGACTCTGGTGACCAGTGGTAGGGTGTGCCCTGCGTCCTTGAGGACACTGGTATTTCTTAACATTTGCAAGGAGTAGGCAGGCTGGGTATAGGGGTGCGGCCTGCTATTGCAGCACTTAGGAGGCTGAGGCAAGAGAATTTCTGTGAGTTCAAGGCCAGCCTGAGCACCATAGCAAAACTCTGTCTCCAAAAAAAGTCTGAGGATAGTGGGGGTACCATCTCCCACTGGGGCCACGCCAGCAGGACAGAGGCCATGACTAAGGGTCACTGATCCACAGTTACTGAAGAGGCAGAGACCCAGGCACGGTGCCTTTGCACATCTAGGAAGAGGAAAAACATCATCAAAGAGCGGGAAGCACTTGAAAAACCTCTTAGAATTAAACTAGAGCTGGGCGTGGTGGCGCACGCCTGTAATCCCAGCACTCGGGAGGCTGAGGCAGGAGGATCGGTGCAAGTTCGAGACCAGCCTGGGCTACAAAAGTGAGCTCAAGGCCAGCCTGAACTGCATAGCGAGACCCTGTCTCAAATAATAATAATAAAAAAATTAAACTAGAAGCCGTACAATGGCAACATCAGAACATCCTGCCTGCAGATATTTCTGGGTCCTTCCTCCTCTCTTGCCCTTCTTCCTTTTTTCTTCTTCATCTCTTGCTAACCTTCCTTCTATCCAATAGCTTTTCCATCTCTCCCTTTCTCATTTTTATCCATCCATCTGCCCAGCCATTCATCCACCCATCTGCTCATCCATCATCCCATCCAATAGCTTTTCTACCTCTTCCTTTCTTACTTTCTTCCATCCATCCACCCACCCATCCATTCATCCACCCATCCACTCCCTCACCCATCCATCCATCCATTCACCATCCATCCATCCATCCATCCATCCATCCATCCATCCATCCATGCATCTGTTCATCCATTCACCTATCCATCCATCCATCCACCCACCCACCCACCCACCCACTCATCCATCCAC
>PVKN010002434.1:13609-32312 GCA_004027915.1 Capromys pilorides | reverse complement strand
TTGGCCCATTTATCCTCCATATATATTTTGAGGGGGGTATCTAGTACAGGGTCTATAGGATCTCACTATGTAGATCAGACTCATAGTGATCCTCCCAAGCTCTTGGATTACAGGCATGCACCACCACTCCCAGGCTCAGTCACCTCTCAGCCGAGTCCTGGGACGGGGCTGGCATGACACACCTGTATCAAACCCTGATCACTGTGCTCTAAGCAGGCACTTTAGTCTATGGAGCTCTCTGGCCGGCCCTTATTCTCCATAGTTCTGTCCACCATTACTTCATATTAACCAATTTTCCACGCATTTGTCCATTTATTCTGCATCCATCCATCTATTCATCCATCCATCCTGTGGCTGACTCAGAGAGGGGACCCAAGAAAGGCCCCAAGAGGGCCCCATAGCTGGTTTTTGAAGGAGAACCTGATCTTCCCAGTGAAGAGGAGGGAGAGGGAGGAGAGAGCAGGAAGGGGCATGGCTGGGCTGAGTGTGTGGGGTGTGAGCACAGATGGGATCCTCTGTCTTCAGCCCAAGGGCAATGGGGAGCCGTGGGAGGAGTTTGAGCAGGGGAAGCACTGGTTGGTTTTCCCCCCTCTTGTTCCAGGACAGCGGGGCAGGTGGGTGAATGAGAGGCTGTGGGCTATACACTTTGGAATTCAGTTTGTTTGGCTTTTTTTTTCTTTTCTCTTTTCTTTGTGTCTTTGAGATGGGGTCTTGCTATGTAGCCCAGGCTGGCATTGAACTCGGGACAGTCCTCCAGTCTCAGCCTACCAAGGGCTGGGATCACAGGCATGTGCCATCATGCCTGGCTGTGGTTGCTGGTTTTTGTGAGCACGGCTTGTAGTGACCTCCTGATGTGAGGCACTTGGTCCCTGCTGACTGGTTAGAAGTGAGCTGGACCCTTAGGGATCAGGACAGCATGTGGCAGCCCCCATCTGTCCCTGTCCAGGGGACTCTGGGCTCACACGGATCTGGGCTCGGGCAGGGTGATGGGAGCCTCCCACCGTGCCCCACCCCCACACAGCCCAACTCCTGAGCATCCTGAGCACCTCGATTCTCTTCAGGTGTGGGACGACGCCAGCCTTCAGGCGCATGCGTTGGCACAGAGGGACGGCTGGGTGAATGTCCCCCCAGCTGATCACCCGCTGATATGGTAAGGGTGGGGCTCACTGAGGAACTGGGGGTAGGAGGCCACAAACCCAGACAGGCAGGAGTTCAGACCCCACTTCTACCCCTCATGGATGATGGGACTTCTGCGCCTCAGTTTCACTGTGTGTAACTGGAGGCTGCAGAGCTGCAGGGTCACATCCCAGAATGTCAGCAGCTGGTTCTCAGTGGCTTGGGGACCCCATGCACTGAAATCACCTCTCTCTGAAGTTTAGGAGCTCAGTGGGTTAAAGTGTCAGGAACCTCCTGGGCTGAGACCTGAATGGACGAAGGAATGGAAGCCAGGGCCCAGTGACCCCCTCTTCTTCTCCCTCTAGGGAAGGCCATGCCAGCCTGGTACACGAGCTGAAGAGCGCCCTGGGGGCCCCGCCAGGCGCTGTGGTGCTGGCCGTGGGCGGTGGGGGGCTCCTGTCCGGGGTGGCGGCTGGCCTGTTGGAGGTGGGCTGGCAGCATGTGCCCATCATCGCCATGGAGACCCGAGGGGCGCACAGTTTCCACGCGGCGCTGGAGGCAGGCAGGCTTGTTACGCTGCCCAACATCACCAGGTGGGCTCGGGCAGGGGGCCTCTGGGTGGGGGGGGACACCTGGCAGGGTCCCCATCCCTGGAGTTTCAACCACCATGAGGGAAGAGGGTCTAACGAAGCAGTGCGGACTTTTGGAGCAGATGAAGGTTCGCGCTTGGCTCAGTTTCTTCAGTGAACAGAGCAGGCGGCCCTGGGGCTGCAGCCCTGCGAATGTCGTTCCTGTGAGTGGCAGAGAAGCTAGAAAAGCGTAGACTGGCAGTATGCAAGTGCAAAACAAAACCATCCCAGAATCCTGGGAGGCTGAGGCAGGAGCACAGCGAGTTTGAACCCAGCCCTGGCAACCGAGAGATTCCGCCAGACTTTGTCTAAAAGTAGGTTAAAATAAGGGCTGGGGATGTAGCTCAGTGCAAAGGCTTGGCCTCAGTCCTTAGCACCACAAAACTGAGGAAAAGCCAGGATGTCATGCTACTGCGTCAAAGCTGAGCATCACTCAGACTAGGACCACATATTTTATCCCCTGTACAATTACAGAGAAGTGGGTGTGTGTGTGTGTGTGTGGGGAAATCTGTCCCATAGTAGGTGCTCAACAAATGTGTGTGAAATGAATGAATGAGTTCTATGGTTTTAAAAGATGGGACTTATACATTTTTTGTGATCTCCATTTTTTCTTATCTTTTTTTTTTTTTTGGACCGGGGATTGAACTCGGGACCTTGCACTTGCCAGGCTGGTGCTTATGCTGCTGAGCTATCTCCCCAGCCCTTTTATGTCTTTCTGAGACAGGGTCTCGCTATGCAGTTCAGGCTGGCCTTGAGCTCACTGTGTAGCCCAGGCTGGTCTTGAACTCACAATGATCCTCCTGCCTCAGCCTCCTGAGTGCTGGGATTACAGGAGCGCACCACCAAACCTAGAGCCGATTATATCTCACACATGCTTCGCTTTTTTCCGACAACGTATTAGGTGCATTTTCTCCACTGTATTTGTAACTAGTTTATTATTTTTAAATATTAAAAAATTTATTCTGTGGTGCTGGGATGGAACCCAGGACCTCACACCCACAGAGGCAGGCGCTGTACCACTGAGCCTCGCCCCGCCAGAGCTGACTGTAATTCACCCCAGGAAGAGCACCAAGTAGGTGAACACAGTGGTCCGCCTCACCCCCACAACCTTGCCATGGCTACTAGGCTCCTTTCCTGTAGCTGCCTTAGAAGTGACCACTCATGAGGTGGCCCTGATGCTGTGTAAGGATCCTTCTCCCCCTCCCCACCCCCAGTATCCTCTGGGCCCCAAGCTCGTGGCCCCACGCCCAGCAAGCAGTGGATCTCAAGTCTAGAGCTGAAGACCCTGGACTCGGGGCCTGGCTGCCAGGCTGTAGGTCCCCAAACCAACACCTTCACCTTTCTGAGTGTCAGTTTCTTTCCCGAAAAATGAAGCCAGTGAAACTTCTCACCCAAAAGATGGGCGAGGGTGAGAGGAACAGAGCCCAGCCTGCAGCGCAGCTAGGGACGGTTAGCTACCGAGGAGATGAGGAGACCGAGCCTGGGAGACAGGACCTGGTCCCGCATTAAATGAGTGGAACCCCTGGCTGTGCCTGGCCTTCTGAGGCTCCCCTGGTGCCCGCCGTTCACAGCGTGGCCAAGAGTCTGGGCGCCAAGACGGTGTGCGCGCGGGCCCTGGAGTGCGCCCGCGAGTGCCGGATCCTGTCCCAGGTGGTGGAGGACGCGGAGGCCGTGAGCGCCGTGCAGCGGTTCCTGGGTGAGCGACCCGCCTCCCCCCAGCTCACAGGACCCCAGGACCGGGTCCCCAAGGCAGCAGCCCCACCCGAGCGGCACAGGGCCAGATAACTAGGAGTCACTCTGTGCCGGGCCAGGAGGTGTGCCAGTGGAGGGAAACGCGCATGCGCCGCTCCAGCCTCGGTCACCGCACAAGCTCAGCCTCTGCCTGGATCTCAGTCCGCACGGGCTCCCTAGTGTACTCCCTGCCACCCGGCCATGTCATCCGCCTGGCGCCTCCTCCAGGAAGCCACCCCCGAGCCTGGGCACCTCCTAGGCACCCGCTATTGCTCATAACTGCCTGGCTCTTCCCTGTTCTCACCACTAGATTGTGAGCGCCATGAGGGCCGGGGATGGGTGGCTCATTCACCCTTATGTTCTAGGGTCTTCCCAGCACGGGGCCTGGCTCTGTACATACTCTGGGGAGTGAATGGCTGGCTGGCTGTGTGGGGAGGCTGGGTAATGAACTGAGGGACAGTGAAGGGAGGGAGGGATGGACCAACCGATGGGGTCATGATTAGTGAGTGGCATAGAAATGGGTGGATGGAAAGATGGACCGATGGACAAACAAACTGATCAGTGGACATGTTAAAGGATGAGGGGATGGATGGTTACCTTGATTTATGGCCACACTGGTGGATGGATGGAGGCGGGGACAGCTGGAGAGATAGATGGTTAGGTGGATGGATGGAGGGATGGTCAGGTATGAAGGATTGCAGGAGGGTTGGATGGGTGGGTGGGTGGAACGGTGGATGTATGGATGGGCGGATGGGTGGAAGGCGGGGTGGGTGGGTGGGTGGATGGGTGGATGGATGGGTGGGTGGATGGATGGATGGGTGGGAGGGTGGGCGGGTGGGTGAGTGGATGGATGGGTGGGTGGGTGGATGGATGGGTGGGTGGGTTAGTGGCTTGATGGATTGTGAATGGATGGATGGATAGACAGATGGGTAGGTGAATGGATGGATGGATGGATGGATAGAGGGGTAGGGGTGGATGGATGGATTGATGGATGGGTGGGTGGATGGATGAGTAGGTGGGTGAGTGGCTTGATGGATCGTGAGTGAATGGATGGGTGGATGGATAGACAGATGAGTAGGTCAGTGGATGAGTGGTGGATGAGCAGGTGGACAGGTAGATGGATCGGCAGGGCCTGAGCCTGCTGGGCACTGACCATGTGCCCCTTCCCCTTATAGACGATGAGCGCATGCTGGTGGAGCCCGCCTGTGGAGCAGCCCTGGCTGCCATCTACTCAGGCGTCCTGGGGCAGCTGCAGGCCAAGGGCCACCTGAGCCCTTCTCTGGCTTCCATCGTGGTCATTGTGTGTGGAGGAAACAACATTGACAGCCAGCAGCTGCAAGCTCTGCAGACCCAGCTGGGCCTGCGCGGAGGGTCCCAAGGTACATGACACCTGTGGCAGCCCAAGGTGCTGGTCAGCAGACGGCGGTGGAGCTGTGCGTGCATCCGCGATGCCTCCCCGCCGTGGGAAGCCCCATAGGCCTAGGCGTTCCCTGTGGCTCCCTGCAGCCCTGGCCAATAAACCCTTCTGAGTGCAGCTTGTGACTCCTGTGGGTGCCCTTGTGGAGGCTCCTGGAGCTCCTGGGGGCGCAGGCCATCTCAGGTCTGCTCTGAAATAAAATGCCTTGGGGTCCCACATTGTAGGAACCTGGGTGAGTGGCTCATACCAGTAGTCCTAGGATGAGGGAGGCTGAGGCAGGAGGATTGCTGAGAGTTTGTCATCCTGGGCTAGAAAACAACACCTTACCTCAACACACAAAGTAAGTCCCTCAGAAAACAAAAACAAAATCTAAAGTCTCAAAGGGCGGACTGACAGAGCCAAGCTCCTAGGAGTGTGTTTGCCTGTTACCTTTCTTTCACTTCTGGGCCAAAATACCCAACACCCAAAATAAAGGAAGGAAAGGTTTATTCAGCTCACAGTTAGTGGAGGTTTCAGTCCGTACTCAGCTGGCACCAAGGCAGAGTGGCACGTGGCAGAGGGCAGCAGCTCATGGTGGCAGAAAATAGCAACATAGCAAGAGCCAAGAGGCAGGAGCGGTGGCCACAACAGCAGCGGAGGACAAGTCCATCTCCCTTGCGCTGCATTGAGGCTGTCCGCCCCCGGTGGGGTGTAGCACTCACACCCGCAACCCCAGCTCTAGATCATCCTAAAGTCTAGGGTGCCTGTAGCCAGAGGTTAGCCGGTCGGGACGGAGGGTGACTCAGCCAACCGGCGCTTGGTGTCCTCAGAAGCGATTTTCAGGATCACTCTGCACTGCTTGGTGCAACATGCGGCGTGGGGCTGGGGGGTAGGACCCTCGGGTCGTCTGCACGCACGTGTGGGTCAAAGCAGAGGCAGTGCTGGGCCTGGAACCGGCACCTGCACACGGATGGGGTCAAGGCTTTTTAGCGAACGGGCGGGAAGTGCTACTCCTTATGACCACAAGGGGGCAGCAAAGCGTCTCCTATGGGGAAGGTAGTCCCGCTGGTGCCACCTGAAGGCTCCTTTGCCTACCTCTTGGCCCTGCCAAGGGACAAAGTTCAGAGAGAATAGGGCCCATTCAGCGTCACAGCTCGCGGCAGAATCCAGGTCTTACCTCTCCGGGGCTGTGTGACCTTGGGTTAGTGTCCTCCCTTCTCTGGGCTTTTGGCTGCGTGTCCGCCCAGATGGAGGAGGTGCAGGCCACTTCCCTTCCTCCAGGCTTTTTCCTCCTTCAAGTGCCCCCTCTTTCCCAGAGCAGGACTAGAGCACATGGTGTCCTCCCTTGCCTCATCTCGCTCCCTTCACCTCAAAGTGGGACCTTATGGCCCGGGATTCTCTCCTCCCCCACTCTTGGGACCCGCCCGGCT
Source organism: Capromys pilorides (assembly GCA_004027915.1). Classification (NCBI taxonomy): domain Eukaryota; kingdom Metazoa; phylum Chordata; class Mammalia; order Rodentia; family Capromyidae; genus Capromys; species Capromys pilorides. The sequence continues at coordinate 26,010 of PVKN010002434.1, read as the reverse complement.
TGCATTTGACCACTTCTCTGCTCCTGCAAGATGCCCTCCTGAGCTGGATGCTGCCAGATCGGGGCTGCCCTGCCCTCCGGCCTCTGATTCCTTCCCGCTGGGAAGGGTTAGTACACCAGCTCGTACAGTCTGACAACAAACACCTGTTCACAGGATCTCATTCCTCCCCCACAACAGGAACTAGGGTTTATTAACCCCTGCAGGTTCCTGCCGTGTACTGCGGGTCTCCGCAGCTCTGACCTCGAGTCCCTACCCGCTGTGTCCTCTGCTTCTGGTCACACACAATCTTCAAAACCCAGGGAGGGAGCAGCCTCTCCCCAGAAGCCTCCCTGGAGGCAGGGCTCGAAGGCGGGCTGCACCAGCCTCAAGCCCTGAGACACCTGGCAGCTGCTGTTTGCTCTCCTGCTGGTCCCTGGGGCTGCAGATAAGGGGGGTCACTGACCCCATCCCTATTGGGTGGCTCCACAGTTGACGCCCCAGGTATGTGAAGCAGGAGGAAGCACTGGAGAGTTGGGAAGAGGGGTGGTGGGAGCCGCAGCTCTCCGTGAGGTCTTGTCCAGGTTTTCGCCTGCCTGCCTCCACCTCCTTTTGCCTCTGGAGGAACCAGGAACCTCCCACCCCTGCCTGGGTGCTGAGGCAGAGCCTCTCTGGGCTGCCCGAAGGTCACTGTGGACCTGGCCTCTGGTGTGACACCTGTGTGAGATGTGACAGACCCTGCTTGCCTGCAGTTCCCTAGGTGGCCTCTCAGAGCCCAGGTCCCTCCAAGTGCTGCATGGACACTGCCCTGCACGTTGGGCCCCATCTCCGTCCTATACTCACTCTAATAGGGGAGGTGATGCAGGGAGGGGAGGCCAACTGGAAGATGCCCTGCACCTGTGGAGAACCCGCTGGCTTCCTCTCTGGTCCCTCCCAGCGGCTGACACACATGGGCAGTGTGCACGGGGTTCTGGAGGCCAAGACGTCCAAGGGCACAGGTGAGGGTGCTTCTTGACCACAGCTGAGTTTGCACAATCAGTGCACACGGGGGGAAGGGAAGTGAGGGTCCCACGTACATCTGGACTGGGCAGCTTAGTGACTCAGCGAGACCCTGTCTCAAAAAATAGAAGGGAGGGCCAGGGTTATAGCCAAGCAGCGCAGCACCTGCCTGGCGAGTGAAAGGTCATGAGTTTGATTCCTGGTACAGAAGAGGAGGAGGAAGAGGAAGAGGAAAGGGCAAGCCCTGGTTCCAATCTCCAATGCTGCAATCAATCAATCAATCAATCAACCTACCTAAATTAAAAAGGGCTGGAAAGGCTAGCGAGATGGCTCAGTGGTCTAAAGCACTTCCTTAGGCAAGCTTAGGCAACCGCAGGGAGCATGGTTCAATCCCCATCACCACATGCTGTGGCAGCCCCCACCCCCAGAGCAGGCTGAGCCAGCCATAAAAATAAATAAATAAATAAATGAATTAATTAATTAATTTTCATTAAAAGAAAAAAGGGCTGGGGCTGGCGAGATGGTTCAGTGGTCTAAAGCGCCTGCTTAGGAAAGCTCAGGCAACTGTAGGGACTGCAGTTCGACCCCCGGCACCACATGCTGCGCCAGCCCCACCACCAGGGTAGGCTGAGCCAGCCATAAAATAAATAAATAAAGAAACAAACAAACAAGCAAACAAATAAAATAAAAAATAAAAACAAAAAAATTTTAAAAAAAGGGCTAGAAAAAACAAAAAGTAAAAATAAAAAGGGCTAGAATGTAGCTCTGTGCTCCCTGGTTTCCGTCCCTCAAAGAACAAAAACAGAGGCCCTCTTTGTGGGTTGCCTCTCATCTGCCCAGCATCGAGCTACCCAGGCTGGAGCCTTCTGCAACATGAGGGCTATCTGCTCTTGGAATCCCTTTTTCATCTGGGAACTCTGGCTGCTTGTGCTGGGCAGAACAGCGAAGACACACTTCCTGTGCCCTTGTGGCATGGGTGGCCGGCATCAGAGGAAGGCAGGAGAATGTCCTCGGTCACCGTGGGGAGCGGGCACCTTTGGAAATGCCTGGTGCCAGTAGTGCTCAGGGCTGGGCAGTCCAGATTCCTCTAGCACTTCACTCCAGCTCTGTAAGAAGATGCTGGCCTACTTTTCCATTCACTTTGCAGGGCTTACTGTCCCTAAAGTCTCCTGCCCCAGTTTCCTGGAGGTCCTGCTTGAATACTTCCACTCCCAAGACCATCTCATGGCCTCCGATAGAAGCTGGAGAGAGAGAGAGCCATTATATCCTCATTCCAGACAGCAAAGAAGAAGAAGGGATGAAGAAAGACATAGTGCACCTCTTTAAGCCACTTCCTGTAGTTGACACACCCTGCTCAAATCCTATAGGTCAGAACTATTCACCTGACATAGCTAGCTGCAAAGGAAGCTGGGAAATGTAGTATATAGTGGAGCAGCTATGTACCCAGGTAGAACCAGAGGTTCTGTCACACACGAATTCTTTGCCATACAGAGTCAGTGTGTAAAGGTACACATTAAGCTGCTATAACAAAAAGATCTACAATTACAGTGTCATTTCCAGCCAGTTTGGCAGCTCTGCTGTGTCGGGTCAGGAGGGCCTTGGGTTCCTTCCATGCTGTCACTTCCTCAGCCCTTAAAGTATTGTCACACACCAGGATGTATACTCTTCTGTGCAAGGTGAGGGACCGAGATTTAACACCTCCCCATCCCGCACATCCAGCTACAAAAGAGTATGGGAAATGTAGTCCACACAGGGCAGCTGCTCACCCACTAAGGTTTTGTTTCTAAAGGGGCCTGGCTGTGCATGTGCACCAAAGCTGGAAGGAAGGAGGGAAAGGGTGGCGGGACTCCAGTGGGGCAAGGGTCATCTGCACTGGGGTGAGCTCTCAGAGCTCTGTGCCGCTCTTCCTGCTGGATCAGGTGCCTCTGGAAGGGGCTCTGGTGGCTTGGCCACACGTGGCCCGTGGTTTTTGTGGAGGCAGGCAGTCAGGAGGAACAGTGAGAAGGGGGCTCGGACACATACAGTGGTCCCCTGGGAGGGTGGGGTGAGCTCGTGCTGGATTTGCAGCTTTGGAGATTTCTGCGTCTACGCCTGGGATGGGGAGATTGGGGAGGGGGTAGAGGTCAGGAGGCCACCCCTCCATTCACTCAGTACGTGTGTAGTCGGCATCCAGCTTGGGTCAGGCACCTTCTAAGGGCAAGCAAAACAGGGTCACCTAATGGGAATGCACGGGTTACAGACCCCGTGTATCAGGGACTGACAAGTGCTATCTGGGGAGTGGATATTTTGTTTTGGTTCTGGGAATTGAACTCAGGACCTTGCACTTGCCTGGCAGGCACTTGTGCCCCTGAGCTATCTCCCTGACCCCTTTGTTTGCTTTCATTTAGACAAGTTCTCACCATGCCGTTCAGGCTGGCCTTGAGCTCACTATGTAGCCCAGGCTGGTCTTGAACCCATGGGGATCCTCCTGCCTCAGCCTCTTGGGTATTGGGACTGCAGGCATGCACCACATGTGGCTTGAAAATGTCTGGTTAGAATGTGTCTGTTACAGGTAGGGTTGTCTTCGGGCCCCACTGGCCCAACTGCTTAGGTCCTAATCTATTACACTTAGCAGAGACAGGGTGGCTCAAGAAGCCTTCATGGGAAGGTGGGACGGGAGCTGTTGCTTGGAGGCGGAAAGGGGCCGAGCAGCAGGAAGGGCGGCCTGAGCAGAGGTCCTGAGGTAGGATGCTCTGAGAGGCCGGAGGCTGCAAGGCAGAGGAGGGGGAGGAGGAGAGTGGCAGAAGATGGTAGAAGACAGGCAGAAAGTGACTTCCAGAATATGGGTTGACACAGGGTGTCACATGAAAGGCAGAGCCATGGATGCCAAGGCAAGGGCTGTGTCCCCTGCGTGGCTTCCTCTTCGGCTCTGCCTCCCGCTCTGGCCCCCTGCCATGTGCCCTCCCTGTCACTCTCAGCCTTGTCTCTAGCCCCAGCTCCCTGGTCTGCGAGGATGCTGTCCCTGCGCCTGTCCCACTGGCCTCTCCCTTCCCTAGTGTTTGCGCTTTCTAAACTCCACCAAAAATGTCAGGGCAGGTTTCTGGCTTTGCTTCCAAACTCCCTGATAAATTCGAGTGGCCGGGCAAACCCAGGAGAGGTTTTCTGGAGCAAGGAACCCCATAAATCACCCCGCTGCCACTCCAGCGTGGGCAATATCTTATGTAAAAAGGTGTTTCCAGGGAGCACCACCGGCAGGAGAATCCTATTACAAGCCGCCCCATTAATTATTGAGAGTCAAGCCGACCCTTTCCTGCGATTTTTTATCTTAAGTCTGAAAACTGATTACCTTCACCAAGCCTTCTCCTACCCCAAAGATCTAAAGAATAAAATAAATGTTTAAAGAACAAATCACCAGGTTTCTCCTTTTGAGGGACCGGCAGAGAAGGGAGGAACCAGAATGGTGTCTTTTCCGCCTCCTTTTAGGGTAAAAGTGAGTGAACGCTTCGCAGGCCCTGGCTTATTCCCTTCCCCGGTCGGAGGGACGTTTATAATCGGTCCCATATTACAGATGAGGGAAACTGAGTCTCACTGGGAGGTGTGTGGTTTGGCTCCTTCTACCAAGATGGTGCAGCGGGCAGGGGATGGGCCAGCTGGGTGTCTAAAGGCCTGGGTTCAAATCCCACCTCTCTCACTCACTGGCCAGGACCTGAGCATGTGAATGAACCTCTCTGAACCTGTTTCCTCTCAGGGCCCCAGTGGTGCCCAGAGAGCCCTGCCCACCTCCCCACGGTCTTTCTGAAGAGCCCCCTGCCCTGTTCTGGAGCTCGGACCCAGGGCTTCACGGTGAGCTGCATCCCCATCCGTTTTCATTTTGAGACAGGGTCTCCCTAAGTCCTTAGGTTGCCAAATGAGCTTGAACTTGCCATCCTCTTCCCTCAGCCCCCCGGGGGGCTGGGCTTCCAGGCACACGTGGCCTCATTGCACTAATGTCCTCCATTGGCTTTGCGTCTGAAGGTGGAATCCCGCTAGCCATAGCCTAGATCGGCCCAGCTGGGCTCTCTCCAGCACCAGGATGGTCTCCACGTGATCACCCCCACTTTTTGGTTTTTGTCTTTTTTTTTTTTTTTTTTTTCTTTTTAATGTATTTGGTACAGGATCTCACTGCACAGCTCAGACTTGTAGTGATCCTCTTGTTTCAGCCTCCCTAGCACTGGGATTACAGGAGTGCACCACCATGCCCAGTCTCAGTGGCTCAGCATGCCTGGAGGTGGTGCCCATGTGGCATGTGGCACCGGGGATCAAACCTTAGTCCCTGAGCTTGCCTAATCAGGCGCTTAGTCCTCTGAGCTATTGTACTGGCCCTGTTTATTTTTTATTTTTATTTTTTTGAGACAGGGTCTCAGTGTGCAGTTCAGGCTGGACTTGAACTCACTATGTAGCCCAGGCTGGCCTTAACAGTGGTCCTCCTGCCTCAGCCTCCGGGTGCTGAGACTGCAGGTGTGGACACCACACGTGGCTCCTTGCTCCTTTATTTACAATAATCTCTTGTTGGAGCCACAGCTCCTCTTCTCCTTGGCCTGTTGTCTGTCTCTCTTGGTAGAACATCCACGGGGGCCAGGACACAGCGCCGTCAGATCTGCAGCCCGGGCCTGGAGGAGTGCTGGGCTGATGCCGGGTCACCAGTGAACCTTTGCTGAGCTCCTGACAGTGAGCAGCGAGGACAGGGCCAGGGAGTCAGGTGCAGGTCCAATGCATTTCCAGTTCTCCAGCCCCCGTTTTTCAGATGAGAAGGCTCCAGGGGCCCAGAGATAGGGAGTGGCCCACCCAGAGTCACACAGCATGGCCACTGCACATCCAGGCCCACACCAGGAGTCCCTAGAGCCCTTGCTGTCCCTTGGGGAAGCCCCTTGGTCACGGGGAGTAGGTGGGTCAGGGCTGCTGTCTTTGGGTAAGAGCAAGGCCCACACACTGTCCGCAGCTATGGCTTCCTGGAAGGCTGCATGGGGGTGTGGAGAGAAAACTTCAGGGCCTCTTAGCTTTGCAGGGGGAAACAAGGAGGCCTCCCAGGACCAGAACAGGCGGGGACACAGCAACAAGAGGGAGCAGTAGGGGATCCCCGAGGACTATGGAAGATACAGAAGTGGGTGCTTGGTCCCAGGTCCCATGGCCTCAGGCACAGAGTTGCTCAGAGCCCCAGAAGGGGCAGAAATGGAAGGTGGGGAAAGTGTCATGGCGCTGGGGGCGCCGTGCCCAGGAGGGTGTTGCCAGATCTGCCAGTGGCTTCATTTTGCTTAGTCAGCTTGACCATGCGCTGGGGCTCCTGAGCGGTCTACACCTCAGGCTTGTCCTCTGGGGAAGCGGGGGTCCTCTGGATCCAGGGCTGGGCCTGAGAAGCCGTGCTGTTGCTGCCCCTCAGACCATACTTTGATGACAAGGGCCCAGCAAGTGGGAATCCTGTCCGGACACCAGTGTCACAGCCGTGAGACTCAGGCTGCTCTCTGACACTCTCTGAGCCCCCTGAACCCTCCTCTCTGTCCCTGGCCAGTGGGAGTACACATTGGGGGGAGGCCCAGCCCTAGGTTCTAGGAGCCTGCAGCCCCTGCCATTGGGCGTGGGTGGGTGGGGCAGGGTGGATCCTGAGCCCTTTGTGAAATTTAGAAAGTGCAGGCCAGAGGTGGCATGGCCCCGAGAGGCAGCGGCTGGCCGGCGAAGCTTCCGTTCATCACAGAAATGGCCCATTTGCAATGATCGGTTGCCCAGGTGTTAATAACGCTAATGGCATAGGAAGGGTAAACTTGGCCACTCGGCTGAACAGGAGAAATATGCAGAGAGCTTCTCTGGTTTCCATAAATCAGCCGTGTGCAGCGCAGGACTTAAAATTCCAGTCAGGAGATGGGTATTCTCATAATCGGAGCTGGAGAGGTAATTTATTCTGTTTATATCTTTTTACGGCATGACAGGACTCTTGAGCCGGAGCTCGCCGCAGCCGTTCTGCATTTTAAATATTAGTCCTCAGCACAGGGGCCCGGGCCTCAGCCTGGTGCTTGGGGTCGGGGTTGCATTTTGGAGCCAGGGTGTAGGGCCTCGGGGAGTAGGCCCAGAGGGGCTGGAGCCCACGCGTTGCAGTGGCCCAGTATTGGGCAGAATGACACTCTTCAGAGCAGCAGGGAGCAGAAAGGCGCCCCCTCGACACTTTCTGGAGCCGAGGGGCGTGGCCGCAGCTCGGCCGGCCGCCTCACCGGTGCGCAATGGAGTATTTTCTTCTTCCTGGAAATCTTTGATTTTTAAATAATAGTAAATACAGGTGCTGGAGAGCTAGAAGGAGAGGAACAACTGCGTTAGTGAGGAAGGAGAGGGATGAGGCGGTGCGGGGTGGGCGGGGGGACAGGACAAGGGAGCAAGAGTGAGCATGGCCAGCGGAGGTTGTGACGCGCAGGATCTCAGGTGTTTTCATCGTGGCCTTTGCCCCTCCAGCTAGCTTGGTTTAACTGCCACACACCACGCACCATGTCTGCTTGTCGAGAGGCTTTAAATGCAATCCAGTGAAGCTGCCACTGGGGTAAATTAGCATTCAGTAGACACTGTCCTAAAGAATCCCTTTTTATGGCAGCCCAATTCTGTCTGTCCGTTGGTCCACCTGTCCATTTTTTGTCCATCCATCCATCCATCTACCCATCCATCCATCCATCCATCCATCCATCCATCCATCCGTGTAGTCACTAGTCACCTCAGCTGGGCTTTGTCTTGGACTCAGAAGGAAAAATCTTTTATTTGAAACCTGCTTCTGGCTGGCCATGGTGTCATATACCTTTAAAACCAGCAGTCTGGGAGGTCCAGGCAGAAGGATCACAAGTTCAAGGCCACTCCCTGGCAAGTTAGTGACTTAGTGACACCTGTCTCAAAGTAAAAATATAAAAATGAGCTGGGGATGTTGCACATGGTGAGGGTCCTGGGACTCATTCCCAATACCCCCAAAATAGCAATCAACCATCCCTGGCTCCCCTGGCCGTGTTCCTGAGCTGCTTGCTTTACCCCTGGGACCTCGGGACCCTCCTCTGGAAGGGTTAAGATGTAGGGAGACTCGGGCAGTGAGGTCGCCATGGCAGGAGCCCCTCCTCTCTCCTCTGATCACACTTGGGGTGGGACTTCTTCTGCCCAGAGGCCCTGGGCCCAGCAGGCTCTTGGGAGCTGCAAGGAGCTTCTAGGGTGCACTGGGGCCAAGCTGGCCATTTCCTGTTGTCACTATTCAACCATCTGGGGTACATTCAATGAAGACTGAGCCAGGACCCAGATTTCCTCACTCTCCACCACTCCTGAGGTCATGAGCTCATTTCACAGCAGTACAAACTGAGACTCAGGAAGGTGACACCATGACCAGCCTCCAGGTCCCCAGGCCATATCATTTTATGGGGGTCTCAGAGCCTCTGCTCGGCCTCCCTCAGAGAGCTTGTGGGGCCCCATTATTGAAGCACCCCTGGTACAAGGCCATCTCTCCTGCTCCGGACTCCTATAGACCGAAGCTGTGGGTTGCGCAGGGCCCCACATCTACGTGGGATCTGAGCAAAGACTGGGGTGTGGGCTGTGTGTGTCCCCAGTGCTGTGGGTCCCGGGTGCCCTTGTCGTTTGGTGTGGGCAGCACTATGAGCATTCCCATGCCCCTGACCCTAAGCAGGTGTGTGCCCACGTGCAGCTTCGGGCCTGTCACACTCTCTGCTTACCACTTCTGTGTGCACATGGGTCGGCGTGGGTGAGCATGTGCCACGCACCGCACGCCGTGTCTGCCCGGTGCATGCCCAGCGGGGGTACACAGTGAGTTTGCCTTATGTGGGTGGGGCAGGGGCGTGGTTCTACCTCGAGCTCTCACCCTGTGCCCTGCTCCGTGGCGGCCACCTTCAGGCCCTGTGTCCCATGGGACACCTGGACCCCCACTAATAGGGGCATCACCCTCCACATTCACCATTCCTTCCCCTCTTCCTGGGCCTCTCCTCCCCCCTGCTCACCTTCCTTCATCGCTTCCTCTGTCAACCTGTCACAGCCTGTTTTGGGGTCACTGAGGGGTGAGTCCACCTATTCCCAACTTCCATCCTCTATCACACTTCAGGTAAAAGTTCTCCACACACGTCCAGGGGGAGCTGGGACAGGGTCTACCTGGGAGAGTCTCCTGTGGCCACAGGAATCCATTGTAGCCAAGACGCCAAGTGTAAGACCCTCCCTCCCCCTCCCACCACGTGGATGTGCATCCGGGCTCTGAGCTCCCAGCTGCGGGAGCTTGAGCAAATCCCTTGACCTCTGTGAGCACCCTGATGGGACAAATGATACCTTCCCTGGACCAGGTGCAAAGATCCAGCTACAAGGATGTTTACTCCAGCGTGGCCACAAGTGGAGAAAAACTGGAACTGAGCTCAAAACATTCAACACTAGAATTGTCCAAAAAGAAAAAAGCAAACGAGGAGGGGGTACCCACTCAGGGGGCCGTGAGCGGTGACTACAGCGGGTGATGTAGCTCTGACTGCCATCAGCTCAGCTCCGAGGCTGCGAGGCCGCGGAGGGAGGCAGGGTGGGCAGCCATGAGCCATGCACAGAGCTGGCGCCCCGTTTTCCAAATGGGAAAGAAAACAGAGGGGAAAAAGAGTCCAGAAGGAAGCAAAAGCATCGCAGTGCGTGACATTCTTCTGCATGATGACATTTTCTTCCTTTTGTTTGTCTGAAATTTCTAAAACTTCCACCGTGAGCAAGGAGCACCGGCCCTGTTGGAAACAAATGTGGTTAAAGTCGAAGAACAGGGCAGAAAAAAAGGTAAAGAAAGCAAAGCCGCCCCTGTTACCCGCTGAGGCGCCCTGCAGCATCTCCCCCACCCCCCTCCCCTGCTCCTCCCCCCACCTTCTCCTGCTATGGCTAGAAATGGGCCTGGGTGCCCTAGCCCGAGTCCAAGCCAGGGGAACCAGAACTCCAGAGTTCGTTTTTATTTATTCTGGTTGCTTTTCTAACCCTACAGAGCTGAGTTGGTGGAGGAATTCAGGACACAGCCCCTTCCAGCCCCACCTGTCCACTCAAGGAGACAGAGGGCGGAGAGCCTTTTTCTTAGGCGATGCCCTGTGGCCCTAAATCCCTGGCCCCCTTTTTTGCCCCGCCTTCACCTAACCATAGCCAGCTCATTCTGCCTGAGAATGGAGCACACAGCAGCCTTCTCCCCAGGGGGGACCCTTCCGTCCTAATCCAGCCCTACAGATAACCAGCACCAGCTTGGTGTCCTGCTCCTTTTCTTTCTGCCTTTTGTTCTGAGCACCTGGAATGACCTGGAGTAGAGACAATTGAAGCTGGAATCTCTTCTCCCTTCTAGCAACCAAATCTGGGGATGCTCTACCACCCTCTTTTAAATTTTTTATTCTAAGACAGAGTTTCACTAACTGGCCTCACACTTTGGATCCTCCTGCCTCAGCCTACCCAGTAGCTGGGATTAGATGTGTGTGCCACAGTGCCTAGTTGCTGGTTATTTATTTATTTATTTATTTTTGTCTTTTTGAGACAGAGTCTCCCTGCACAGTTCAGGCTGGCCTTGAGCTCACTTTTGTGGCCCAGGCTGGTTTCGAACTCACATCGATCTTCCTGTCTCAGCCTCCTAAGTGCTGGGATTACAGGTTTTTTTTTCCTTTAATATACTAGCGATAGATCACGAGTTTATGCATTCATCAAGCATTCTGAAGGCCACCTGAGAGCTGCGAAGGCTGGTGTCCCACTGAAGCATGAGGTAACCCTGCGCCTGTCTCACAGCAACTATGAGGGACTGGAAGGGGCCCGCACTGGCAAGAGCAGAGAGGTCATTGGGTCTCAAAGACAGAGGCAGAGGGAAGACAGATTCCGTCCACTCTATCAACACAGGGACAAGGAAAAAGAAAGAAAATCACACAGTGCTGAGGGGAAAAAGAATTTTTTTATTAATCTTTCTTTTTAAAAAATGTTGATTTTTTTTGTTTTTCTTGTTTTTTAGTTTTTTGTAGGTAAACCTTTCTGCCTCCCCTCCCACACTCTGCCCACCCGCCTCTTAAAAATATAAAAATGTCCAGCCCCAGATAACTAGAGTACAATAAATAAACAGTAAACACAAAAACATACTTTATTTGTTTTCTTCTTTATACAAAATAAGGAAACTAGAAGCGTTCAACTTCCAAAAAAGTATAATATTGTACACCCTGACGGCCCAGCCTCCAGGCCCCCGGGCAGAGAGGGCGCCTGGTCCAGGGGCAGAGTAGAGAGGAAAGTGTTCCAGTCTGGCCTGGACCCTGGGCTCAGAAGAAAATGCTATTAAGAGGGAGAAGCCGGCTTCCCAGAAAGGCTGACCTTGAGCCCAAGACAGGCCACCAGGGGGCGCCAGCTCGCAGGTGGATCCTCCCCCAGTTCCCTCTCCTCCATCTTCGCTTTCTGGCTGATGCTTCCCACATCTTTTCCTTCCAATCTATTTTTTTAGCGATTTTTTTTTTTTTTTAAAGATGGGGAAAGCAGAGCGAGAAATAAGGTTACAAAACCACTCGGATCGCAGAGAGGGGGAAAACATCTTCTCCAGCCTTCCACCCTGACCCTTAGTCGAGAGGTGGAGGTGGCGGGTGGGGGTCGGGCGCGTAGCATCTCTGCACCCTCCAGAATATCGACTTTGGTCCCAAGAAATTGCTCCCGGCTGAGGAAGGGGAGCGCGGGCCGGGAGTGGATGGGGTTGGGTCCCCCGCACCTAGCCTAGGAGCAGCTGCCTGTTGGGTGCGGACCCGAGAGAGAACGCCTAAGGGCGCCCCCTGGCCCCCTCCGAGTCCGCGTCGGGCGTTTTGGTTTGGGAGGCTGCAGGGGGCGCCCGCCCCGGCCTTACCACACGGCCGCCTCGTTGAGCTCGGGGTTGGGGTGCGACAGGGCCCCGCTGTAGGCGCCGGAGCCGCTCATGGGGAAGGGCGGGCTGGGGCCACCACCGAACACCTCTCCGGGCATGGGGTGCAGCGCGCCGGGCAGGGGCTCGGGGCTCGGCGTGTCGGGGTGCGAGATCATGTCGGTGAAGCGCGGGTTCTCGGCGGCGTGAGGCCCGGCCAGCGGAGGCTCCAGGGCGCCCAGCGGCGTCGAGCCAGGGCCGGAGGCGGCCAGGAAGCTGGAATCGGCCGGGGACTGCGCCTGCGAGGGAGGCCCGTGCGCCGCGAAGAAGTCGTAGTTGCCTCCGGCCGCGTAGTAGTCGCCCTGGTACTCTGCGGGAGGGCAGGGGAACACAGGCGTGAGGCGCGGCCGCTGAGGGTCACCCGCGGGGGCCCGGAGCGGCCCGACTCTGGGACCAGCGTCGGCGCGCCCAGGGGCGCGCGAGTGGGGAGGAGGACACTGACCCGGGAGAGGGGCCTGCGACCCTGCAGATGGCGAGGACGGAGCAGACCCCGAGAGAGCGGGGGGGGGGGGGGGGGGGGGGGGGGGGGGGGGGGGGG
>PVKN010002434.1:0-13509 GCA_004027915.1 Capromys pilorides | reverse complement strand
GGAGAAGACGGAGAAGGGAACCTGGAGATGCTGAGAGCGCAGCGGAGACGCGAGAGCCCGAGATAAAATAGTCGAGGAGACGCAAAAGAAAGAAGAGACGGACGCGTCGGAGACCCGCGAAGGCTCCGGGTGGACGGACCGGGAAAGGGTCTGGGGAACAGATGGCGCAGAGGCTCCGAGCCGCGGGAGGACGCAGGAGTTCGGCGATGGCCAGAGGCTCGGGGCGGGGAGCGGAGCCCTCGGACATCGGGCAGAGCGCGCAGGGGCCGCGGCGCGAAGGCCTGCACTGGGCGCACCACCTGGACGCCTCGGCGCCCTCTGGCGCAGCGCCCCAAGGCCCCCCGCGACGGACGGCCGTGCAAATGCAGGGCCCGACCTGCAAAAGGGGGAGCTGAGCCCCAGAAACTTGGAAGACCGTGAGCAGGAAACGCCCGCCCGCGGCGCTAGGGTAGAGGCTTGACCTCCACCGCACGCGATGGCGATGCGTCGGCAGGATACCTGCTCGGGGCTCGCGGCCCTTTTGAGGAGCCGGTAACTGCTCAGGGCTCTCTGCTGGGTGAAGCGCTCAGATGCACCTTCCTCACACATCCAGGGAGCGGGGCTCCAGGTCACGCGGCCAACCCCCTCCACAAGTCGCTTCCGCCTCACCCTTCTGTTCTCCCGTGGCCTCTCCTTGAGGTCTGGCGGGGTAAACTGATCCCCCCAAGCAGGTCAGCCTCCAGGGTCGGGCGGGCCACCCTCAGAGCGGTCCTTGAAACCCATGATGGTGACAACCACCCGCTTTGCACGGCGGGAAAACCAGCACATGCTATAACGCCCGTCTGTTCCACAAACCCTCTGCCCGGCTTGGCTCGGGTTTCGGTCAGGGCTGAGTTTTGCGCCCCCTTTCTTCTCCACCCCTCATCTGTCCAAATGCGGGTCTCCAGGCGCGGCCTGCACATAGTTTAGGTAACAGACAAGACGGCCCCCAATGACTTCAACAGAATACGTGGATTCCATGCACCCCAGATGTGAAGGAGAAGCTTGAGAGACGCGAATTTGGGGCCCCAAAGGGTAAGGGTTGGGGCCACCGGGGACCAACGTGAGCCTGCAAGCCTGCGCAGGCCGAGGCTGGGCGCAGTGCGCGCCGCCTCCGCCCATATGGCGGCCGGGCCGGAGGTAATTGGAACAAACGCCGTCTGAAAGGGGCACAAAAGCCGCAGCTGGGGCTTTGTCCGCGCTCCCACGGGGAGCCGCCGGCCCCGGCGCCCGGCCCCTTTCTCGCCCGCTGCCGGCAGCCACTGCCAGGATCTCCCAGCGCGGATTAGGCGGGGCTGATTTTCTGGGGGTTGGGGGGTCGTCCCCCAAATTCCTCGGGAAAAGGAACCTGGAGGGGCCGCCTCCCTCCTCACTCAGTAGGAGCGCAGGGACAGTGCACGGCAGGTTCGGTGCGAGGCTGCCAGGTCCTCCCGGAAACCTTGGTTAATTACCCGGGAGCAGAAAATTCCGGCCAACACCGCCCCACCGTCCTGCTGCTTCGAGCCTAATCTGTGGGGAAGAAGGCCAGGCTAAGCAGGGAGTGGGTGAGGGGCAGCCCGAGCCTGGACCGTCCAGGCTGAGAGGCTGAGTGAGGCTGCCTAGCCTGGCTGTGCAATTACAGAGAACCATTTCCCGTGTTGGCACAACTTATAGGGGCCCAGGTTTGGTCCCCAAAGGTGGGAGAGCGGGTCCCACATTCTCTACCCTGTTGGCTGGAGGGGTCTGCACACCTGGTCATGCCCTCTTCTTGCCCTGACCGTCCCTGAGTCCTTGCAAAGTTGGCCTCTCTACCTGGGTTGGCAGCCCTGAGCAGGAAGAGAGCCGCGTGGAACGCAGCTGCTCCTCAGGCCAGGCCTTCCTGAGGACCCTCCAAATTGAGACATTCCAGAGCCGAAAGGGGGAAGTGTTTCCTCCCGTCCACAGCTCCCAGAATGGGGAGCCAGGGCTGCTGGGTGCTGGTAAGGGCCTAACAAATCAGGATGCTGGGCCTGGGTGCACATCCAGAGTGAGGAATAGGAGGGTTGGGGAGAGAAAGGAGAACAGGGGTGACTAGGTGGAGAGCCTGAAAACCAGCCTCCGCACGGCCTCTTTGCCAACCCAGGCACGCAGGACTCTGAAGATGCGAAGAGGATGTTTGGGCGCAAGGCGCCCACACAAGCCCCCGCATTACTGTGGCGGCAGAGTGGGCTAAAGGCGACCTCGGCTTCAGCCCTGAGCACTGGACCCGTAGCCCCAGTGTCTGGCTAAGCAGGAGGTGTAGCCTTCGAAGGTAGCCTAGCAAACAGGTAACCCGCGGCAGCCCAATCCCAGAACCTGAGAATGGTTCCAGCTTTTGCTGGGTACGCCATGCTTGTCCGAGGGTAGTGAAGGACCAGGCAGGGGCAGGGCCCGGGTAAGGGAGCCTTTGGCTGTGTCAGCGAGGCGGGGATGTGGGGTTGGGGAGTGGGATGTACCTGTGCGTGGCTGTGCACCCTCGAAGACTGAACGCGAGCACGCACACCCAGGTGGCTCCTGTCTGTGCTTTTGTGCCTATGGTGAATATGCATGGGCGTGTTGCGTGTTCAAGTGTGTCCTTGATTGTTATGTCCACGTGAGTAGGAGAGGGCGAAACACGGCCCAGGGTATCGGAAAGCGCGCACAGGCGGGATCCTCTGAGCGTTAGGCCACCCAGAGTGGTGGTGGTGAGGTGCGGAGCCGCGCACCTCGGGTGGGGGTGGCCTCTTACCTCCGTAGTAGGTGTACGGGGTGGACCCCAACATCTCAGACTCATCCAAGCGGCCTCCCAGCGGACGCATGCGCCGCGGACTCCGGAAGAAGGCATGTCTCCGCGCGCCCAGCGCGCTCAGCTGTTTCATGCGGCGCTCTTTGGACCGTCGGTTCTGAAACCATACCTGGGATGGAGGAGGGGGCAGTGAGGTCCGGACAGTGTGCCTTCCCCTCTGCGCCCCACCCGCGCTGCCCCCGAGGGGTCCTAAAGCCTCTGACACACCAGGTCTCCTCTGAGGTGGGGGCCGGGCCGGATTAGGCCAGGAGGGATGGAGGGGGCCTCGGCGAACCAGCCAAGGGTGAAGGATTTCGCGGACCCGTGGGGTGACTCATAAAGACCCGGGCTTCCTGGTCCTCGGTTTGTCCGCGGCCTGACGGCTTTATAAAGGCTTCCCGCCTGGTAAGGCTCCTGCCTCGGCCCTGCAGCCTGCGGGCTCGGACCTCGCCTCTTTCTTTGCTTGGAAGATGGGAGGGAAGGAGGGGTCCTGGACCCCAGAGAGGCTTAAAACTTTCGTGGAACAGGGCGGCAAGCGGAATTCAGAGGCAAAGCGGCCCTGCCCAGAATCACACAGCCGGAGGACAGCAGGGCCGAGCGAGCTCGCAGTTGCTAGTTCCCCACCTTCGGCGGGGCAGGTGCCCAGCTGTCCTTGGCTTGGGGCGCGCGGCTGTGCCCTGCCAGATGCCCGCGCTGCCTCGGGCAAGGGGACCTTAGGCTCCCAGGCCTGGCCGCGGCGAGGAGGATGTGGCGCCCCAGACCGCACCTGAATAACCCGCATGTTGAGGCCGGTCTCCTGCGCCAGCTGCTCGCGGATGTGGCGCGTGGGCTTGGGCGTGGCGGCGAAGGCGGCCTTGAGCGTCTCCAGCTGCTTGGCTTTGATGGTGGTGCGCGGGCCGCGCCGCTTGGTGCCCGAGCTCTGCTCCTCGTTCTCGTTGTTGGCCGTCTCCTTGTCCGACGAGGTCGAGTTGTCTGTCTCCTTGGGGTCGTCCTGCAGCGGGTCCTGCAGGTCCGGGGACAAACTGCGGTCCGTACAGGAGGACACTGCGGGCGGACGGGTTAGAAAGGGGACAGCGGCATCAGTGGCGTCCCACCCCTCGCCAACTCGGCGGCCAGTTAAGGCTGGTCCAGGCTTCCGCAGACCCGGCTGGGTTCCCTCCCAAACCTGCAGCGGCCCCTCCCCCAGGGGCCCGGCGCCCGCCCACTCTCCCTCCGGGCAGGGACGGCCTTTGAAGAGGCTCAGCTTCAACCTTCTCCGCACCCGCACGGGAGCTGGGTTGGGGCTGGGGAGTGTGTGGGCCTGCCTCGGGAAAACTGCCTTCTTGAAGAGAGGGGACAGTGGGGCCTACAGATGTCCCCTCCCTTTCGTCTGTTCCCTTCTTTCTTTCCTCCAAATCGCAGTTCATCTAGAAATTACCAGGACTTCAAATAGCACGGAGAATAAATCAAGCAGGTGTAAATTGGGGGAAGGGAACTCGTTGGGAAAGGCTCTTGAATTGGGGGGCACGTAGGGCACCGGAATCCCAATTTGCTCTCGCAGTGGGCTCCAAACCCCCTCTTTTCCCTTGCTTGAAATCCCCTGTCCTTGTCCAAGAACTTCCTGCCAGGGAATCTGGGCCGTCAACCCGGAGCCTCGCTCTGACCCACCTGACCCGGCAGGGAGGAAGCCAGCAGAGGCCGCCAGGCTGGAGGCCGGCGGCGGAAGCGAACATACCTGAGTTGAGGCTGCCTTCTTTGAGGCTGGAGGAGCTCAGGTAGTCGTCCTTACACACGAACTTGTTCTCGTCGATGACGTACAGCTCCTCACCGGTGGACAGCTGCTTGTTGCACACCATGCAGGTGAAACAGTTGAGGTGGAAGACTTTGCTCCGGGCTTTGCGGACCAGGTCGCTGGGTGAGATGCCTTGCGCGCAGCCGGCGCACTTGGTGCCGAAGCGTCTGCGGACACAGGCGCGGTCGCTGCGAGGTGGACCCTGAGCCCGGTCCTCTCCAGCGCGCCCCCTCGAATTCTGCCCACGGCAGCCAGAATAGAAGACTGGACAAATGTCTGGGGCTCTTCTTGGGATAGGGACTGCCGGGCTTCTACTGGGTTGATTCTCACATTCCTGGGCTGCGTAGGGGGTGAACTTCAGCCCCCACCCCCACTCCAGGGCCACCCCCAGCCAGGCAGGTTGGGTTTGGACCATTTCTGGGCTTTTCCTTCTTCACCCTTCCTGTCTGCTGGGCCCATCTACCTGGCTGTTGGGCCTCGCAATGGGGTGGAGAAGCCCCCAGCTCCTGGGCTGGTCATGGGCAAGGAGGGAACCTTCCACCTATTCCCAGCGCTAACAAGGAGCCTTTCTGGTCTCCAGTGTGGGACCATTGAGTCAGGAGCTGTGGACAGCAGGGCCTCAGGGGGACAGGCTCTGGGAAGCCGTGCCCTATCCCCAAAACCTGGCCCTGATGGTCAGTGGGAAAGTGTGAGCAGAAGGCTTCCCAAGTCTTGTCCAGCCAGGGTTTGGGGTCAGTCTAGGTCCTGTCCCCTCCTCTGAGGTCTAATTCCTATTCTTTCTCCTGGCTCAGGAGAATCTGCCTCCCCCAGAATGGGTGTGCAGACCCCCAACGCAAATGCTGAGGTACAGGTTGCACGGGAAGGGAACAGGGCTCAGGACGCAGGGGCCCCACATTTCCTCATCCCCGTGTCTCTAAACAGGGTGAATTTGGGTGACATTGATATAGTGAGGGCATTAGGAGCCATAAGTCACTTTTGGCCTTATCCAGCAGTGTAATTGGCCATATGCACCTTATCAAAAATCATTAGGCGCTTTGCAAGCACCGCCACATTAGGGGTGCCAGGCCTCTGGGCCAGGGGTTTACACATGTAAAGGAGAGGCTGACATTTTCTCCTATTCAAATTCCCTGGTGCTGGGCCCGTGGACTGCTTTTCTCTGTGGGGCGGATCATGCCCCCCCTTCCTGCTCTCAGCGCCCGCCCAGAATTTGCAGTGACAAAGCCTGCCCTGGGTGCCTGGTGGAAGCAGACAGGGCTAAACTGTCGAGAACCCCCAGGGCTTCCAGGCTGATGCTGGGCTTTCCTAGGTGGGGAAACTGAGGCTCAGGGGGATGGTGTGCCCTGGCCTGCTTGACAAGTGGAAGGACTGGGGGTAGTTGACACAGCCGGGGCTAGGTCCCAAAGATCCCCAAGGATTCCCAGCCTCCTTATGTGGGCTTTCAGCAGGGGAGAAAATATTTTAGGGTCTGGGGTGAGAAGCAGGAAGGGGGAGGTTCCCCCTCCCTGCAGCTGGGCCCCTTTGCAGCTGGGAAGTTTCCGTGGGTTCAGGAGGGCACCCCTAGGCTCAGGAATCCTGCTCTGGAGGAGAAACCTCCAGTCACCCTAAACTCCAGGGAAAATCTTGCCTCCTTCAGAGCGGGGCTTGCAGCTTTGGTCCAGGGTTGCAGCCGTGGTGAGAGGGCTTCCTCCCCTGCTCCACCGCCCCTAGGAGCTTCCTCAGGGTGAAGGTGAGGCCGAAAAGCATCGTCCTTCCTCCTCTGCCTGGGCTCAGGCCCTTGGCGGGTCGGAAGAGCAGAGGAGGACAGAGGGCTACCTTAGTTCCAGCTAAGTGCTGGAGCTCAGGAGGCTGGGACGGATTTCCTGGTCTCTTCCCCGCGCCCGGGCGACGCGCGGTCAGGGCAGGCTCGCGGGCAGCAGTGCGCTTGGCCTCTTACCTGAAGAAGTCATTTTTGCAGTAGAGCTTGCCCTCGCGCGAGAAGCACTTCTCCGAGAGGTTGGTTTTGCACTCGCAACACTGGACACATTTGATGTGCCACGCGCGGTCCAACACGTTCAGCAGAAAGCGGTCGAGGATGGGCCGCTCACAACCCGCACAGTGCACCATCATAGCCGCGCGCCCCGGCGGCCCGGCCGCCTCGCCTCCCTCTGGGCCCCTGGCCCTTGGGCCTCCTGGTCCTGCCGCTGCTCTCTGCCTCTCGTCTCAGCCGCCGCCACCGCCGCCACAGGGCGAGTCCCGTCCAGAGGACGACTCAGCTGGTCAAGTCCTCGGACGATCTCTGGCGTGGAGCTGGGCTGCCCAGAGTGGAATGGAGAGTGGCAGCCTTCACAACCTCTTGCTACGAGTCGCGCGCCCCGGCGTCCGTTCTGGGTTCCCGCAGGTGTCTCCGGTGGCTGCTGGCCTCTGCACTGCCGAGCGCCTTTCCCGGTGGCGAGGCGCCGGCACTTTCGCCCACTTTCAAGCGGTCCGGATCCTCATCTTTGTCTGGCCGCCGCCTAATTCGCGCATCCTTATTCAGATTTGGTGACGTGGCGCGGCACGTAGGGGGCCCGGCGGCCAATGGGCGCGCCGTAGCCATGGCAACCTCTTAAATTTATAGCATATCTAAATTGGCTACAGCGTTGCGGTCCGGACAGAGCAAAAAAAACAAGGCATCAGTATTGTTGAGTATTAGCTTGTGCCTGGTCCGGGGGCTGAGTAAGTATTTACTTTTCAGTTTGGGGCTAGGGTGGGGGGTCTCGCGATCCAGAAATCACATCTCTTCCTCTCTCTCTTCATTTCTTTGGGGGCCAAGGTTCCAAGGCCTAGTCCGGGAGGCAGTCCCCACTCCTTCTGCCATCCTTGGAAGTTGCAGAAGTTTCCAAAGGCCTGGAGTGCTCTCGCGTCTGTCTCCTCCTTCCCTGTCCGGGCCCCCTAAGGCTGGACTTATGCAGGCTGGTGTCGGCGGAGCCCCGCCCTGGAGCGGCGACTCCAGCGTCGAGGTTTCCCAGGTCCCTGGCTTCTATTGTCATACACAGAGCTGGGGTCCAGCCAGGCCTTTCTCATGGAGAGGTTGAAGGCTTTGGTTAGTTTCCCTGCCTGGCCGCAGGGCCCAGGCCCAGCCTAGGCTGGGGAGGAGGTTTCAGCGAGTCTGGTCCAAGACTCCAGAGTTTCTGCCCTGCGGCCGAGCTCACCAGGCTCTGGGGAAGCAGTGGAGACGGGGGAGTATACCTCGGACGAGTCTTCCTGCGGCTACCGGCTACCGGCAAAAGGCCCTCGCTGTCTCTCCTTTCCTGGCCACTCCTTGCAGCTGGCTTGGGCTACGGTGAGTGGGTCGCACAGCCCGTGGTGGTGGCAGTGTGGCCGCGGCTAGCTGTGGGGGCTCTGCTGCACAGCTGCACTCACTTGGGGGGGTGGCTCCCTGTAATTTTGGCCCCTAATACAATGCAGTGGCGCAGTGGGGCAGTGCAGGAGCGTGGTTTAGGCTGGGTGCACAGGCCGTGGGGAACTCTGGGCTGTTCACAGGTGTGCGGGCGGGACGGCACAGGCCTGAAGGGGAGGGGGAGGGGCCGTGCCTTCTTTCCTAGGGCTCAGCCTGGCTACTACACAGAATGCAAGTTGGGAGCTGCGGACAGTGCACCCTGATATTTGTTCCACTGCTGGAGAAAGTGCCAGTGGGCTAGGGCCTCCTAAGTTGTGGCACCAGGAACGTGGAGCATGTCTGTGGCAGGCCTTGGCTGTGGGTGTTTGACTGGGTCTACTACTGAGTTTCTCAGTGTATATCTGCTATCTGAAAACTCCAGTGTTTTGTTTGCTTAAAGTGTGTTAGTAATCAATCTTGGGAGTCTATTTGTGGCATGTGTATTTCTGTGTGCACATGCACATGTTTCTAATTGCATTTGATCCTGCAGTTGGTGGGTGTGTTTTGATTTCTGTTGGTGGGTGTATGTGTCTGCTCACTCTAGACGTGTGAATACGATGACTCATAAGATTATTTAGGCACACGTGTGCTAATACTGGTGTGGAAGCATTCTTTAAGAATCTGAGTGTGTGTGCCTGTCTGTGTGAGTATGTGCGTGCTTGAGATTGTGTGTAGAGCTGGATTGGATGTGTTTCTGTAGGTCTGTGTTTGGGTGCTTGCTCTGTGTGTTTGTGCAGACAGGTTTTTGTTTGTGTGACTCCTGTAGGTTGGAGGAAGAAGTACATTTGCACCTGGGCCTGCACCTCTAGCAGTGTTTACCTTCTTGGGACTGTGGGGAGCAAGGTTTGTGGGTGCCTTCCTTGGGTCACAGATGTTCCCTTGTTCCCTGATCTCTTCAGACCTAGTGCTGCCCCTCAGCCTCTGGGGAGGAGGTCTTGCTGAGGACAGAAAGCTGCTGGGTGCTGGCCTCTGAGAAGGCACTGACCCGGTAGCTGGGTCTCTGGAGGAAACGTTCCCAACTTGGGCAGCTTCTGCCAGTGGGTGCTGCTACCCGATCCTTTAGTTTCTCAGGAGGCAGGCGAAGGGGCCTCAGGACAGGGTGGCAAGGCTGGTCAGACCGTCAGAGCCCTTTTCAGCCAGGGACAAGCAGGCTGAGCTGCACCTGGCCTCCTAGGCCCAGCGAGAGAGCTCCTGGTGCCTGGAGTGGAATTGTTTCTGGCCCACCTGGCTGCCTGCTTGGAGCATAAATGGTGCCTGAGCTGGGGCTGAGCAGAGGTGGAGAAACAAGGGCCTCAGAGGAAGGGGAGAAAAATGTGACTCTCGCTCCCGCTCCTGCCAAAGGCAACAGCGCTGCCCGCTCAGCCTTTGTCTCTCCGAGGCTTTTCCATCTCCTGAGTTCTCCTAGTCTCTGTGGTCCTGTCCCCATTTCCCTCTTATGCCCAGCATCTGCTCCCTTTCTGCGCTCTCTCTCTCTCTCTCTCTCTCTCTCTCTCTCTCTCTCTCTCTCTCTCTCTGTCCTTTTCTTTCTCTCTCTGCTTCTCTCCTGGCCCAATGCTTCTCTTCCTGCACCTTGAAGACTTTGGGGAGCAGGGAGAAGGCTACACTCCACCCACACACTCTGAGGTCCCTGGAACTCCCCACCTGCTAGCCTCCTCCACTCCAGTCTGGATGCAGCAAGCTCCTCTCCTTAGAGCCCCCAGAAGGATCAAGGAACCCCACACTAGTGTCTCCAACCTGGGGTGCTGTACCCCAGTGGGCACTAGCAGCCTGGGCACCCAGCTTCATCTGGCGCCCTGACAAACTATCTCCCCTCTCCTAGATGTGCTTAAAAGTCACAGTACAGCCAGGCCCTGGCCAGCGAGATGCCAGGAGTCTGCAAGAATAAAGAAGGAGCAACTGAGACACCCACCTGCTCATCTCCCCTGCCTGGGGTGCAGGGTATGGGTGCTGTGGGTCTCCTGGACCTGGGGCTGTCCTGCGGCCAGCACTCACCCTTGATCTCTCGTCCTCTCACCCAGGGCCTCACTCAGCACAGCCTAGTTCCAGCACCAGACGCTCCTCTGCCATCCGGGCAGCCGGGAAATTTATCCACCTCACCGCCTTCCTGGGTGCCCAGCCCCAGAAGCCACCAGTAGACCAACTATTAGATACATTATCCCGCCCTACAGCGCTAACAGATGGCGACCAGGCAGTGAAATCCCGTCCTATATGTAACTAATAAACCGCTTGTGTCTTAACAGGGTAATGCATGGAGACGCAATGTCACTTATACAAGATGTTGATGGAATTTACTATATAAAAACCTTCCTCCTAGAGTAAAGAGTATCAGCGTTACAACTCGACAGACGGCGGCGGGATAAGTAAAACAGACAAAAGACAAACAAGATAATAATCTGTTTCCGATCACTTAAGCCCTGTAGAGTTAGTAATATGCGGTTTGCATATTCCCCCTTGAGTTCGAGAATTAATTACGGTCGAAGGAGGTGCACACCCACCCGGAGTGGGAGCTTGAAGGCAGACTGAGCTGGGGGTGCTTTGGGGAGACTTCTCCAGCCGGGGACATGGGGCAGCAGCAGCAGGAACGAGGGCTCACGCGGGCCTTAGGAGGTGCCCTTTCCGCAGGCCAAAGCGGATTTCACTTGCAACTCCCTCTCTTCCTGGAAATCTGCTAGGAGGATGGAGGGGCCAAGGAGGAGAGGGTGCTTCTCAGGCTGCCTGCAGCTTCTGGCCCCTTCCGGAGCGCTCCCGCCCTGTGCAGGGCCAGCGGTGGTAGGTCGTTCTGGAGAAGGCGCGAGCTGGGGGCCGCCTCGGAGCGCACCCCTCGCCCTCTTCTCCCCTTAATATCTTGGGCACTGCAACCGGCCTTCCCCCGACCTCGACCATTAC
This sequence comes from Capromys pilorides, assembly GCA_004027915.1. Classification (NCBI taxonomy): domain Eukaryota; kingdom Metazoa; phylum Chordata; class Mammalia; order Rodentia; family Capromyidae; genus Capromys; species Capromys pilorides. The sequence continues at coordinate 2,676 of PVKN010002434.1, read as the reverse complement.
TGCTCCCCCTTCCTCATCCCACCCCCTCGGCCCCCCCAGAGCCTGCGTGGCTTTAACATTAAACAAACGCAGCGAGCGCCTCGGAGCCGCGCTCTCGGCCGGGCCTGCGCGGCGGCGGCGTTACAAATTGTAAATTTAAATTGCTCGCCGGATTCATTACCTCCCCTCTTTGATTTCAGCCAGCCGTGAAAAATTATACTGGTGTACCACTGAGAAACTGTTTTGCCGCAAAGAGCCCGCGCCTAATCACTGGCTTTCTCCCTCCGACAAAAGTGTAATTATTTTGTTTGGGGTGTAAATATAGGCCGCGCCGCGCACACACACTCAGCGTCCCGCCGCGCCGCCGCGCCCGGCCCGCCGCCGAGAGGACGCAGCCCCGGAAGAGGAGCGGGCGCGCAGGCTGGGTCCCGCCGCCGGGAGAAGAGCGGCTGGCTGGGCGATCGAGCCCGCAGCCCGGGGTCCCAGCCTCTGCGCTCTGCAGTTGGGCTTTGCCCAAGGAGTGCGGACCCCGGCTGCGCGCGGGCGGGGCGTGATGGATGGATCCGCACGGGCTCAGGCCGGGCATTCGCGCAGGGTGCAGGAGAAACGTGGAGGGCGAGGGCGGGTGGGATGAGCGTGGGTGAGGATTCCGGGTCTCCCTGATATGGCCGGCTGGAGGGCAGCCCGGAACCCAGGCAGGGACAGCATCCTGCCTGCGTGCAACCCAGAGATGCGGGTGCGTCGCTGCTCTTGTCCCCGACTACAGGACTACCGTGGGCCGCTGGGTTTGCGGAACAGCTCAGCGGGGCGCCGGGCCCGCCTGTCAGTTGCATGATGGTGCATGGCTTAATTAACGGTCTAGTTAACTGGGCTGGTCCGACCCGGGACGTTTAATCAAAAAAGGCAGGGAATCCCTCCTGTCCCTTCCCGCGCCTTCTCTTCTTCCCTCCTGCGCTCTGTTCTACCTCAGCTCCTTTCTGCATTGGGAGAGCGGCTGGGGACAGGCGTTAACAATCGCAGGGTCACCCCGGCTTAGCCCGCTCCCGTCCTTTCCCTCCAACGCGAGAGGGGGTTTGTGAGTCTAAACTCAACTCCAGGCCCTCATCTAAACTTTAGGAGGGGTTCTGGAAGGGAGGTCAGGGCCCCACCTTTCCAGGTGGGAGCAAGTGCGGAGCCTAGAATTTAGCTCGGAAGTGTCTGGTCTGTGTGGCCCTCCAGAAGATCCCGACTGCCCAGGCCAGGGTGTGAGGTCCCCTTTTTCCTCCACGTGTGTCTCCCCCCACTCGCAGTCACCAGGAAGGCACCCTTGAGGCTTTCTGGCTGCTGGGGCCTACAGAGCAGGCTGCAGCCCCCCAAGTGAAGCCAGGCAGAGCTGTTTTGGGCTTGAGCAAGCATGGTGGGTGGGGATTCTCCGCACCCTAGCCGGGTCCCTCTTTGTGGAATGGAAGGCGGGCTGTGGTGCTCGCTGCCCCTCTGACCCTACGGAGTGCGTCTGACTGTGGAGACCACTCCCCGGCCCCTGGGCACTGCCTCCAAGGTGCCTGCAGGTGCCTCCATCTCTGCAGCCCAAAGTGGCGAGTTTGCCTGGGACCCCTAACCTCCAAAAGAAGGGCCCCCAGACTTGCCCGGTGGCCAGCCAAGCTTCATCTTGCTCCCCCTATTTTCTGCTGGTCTTTTTCCCTCCTGATTTTGATAGCTTCTCTCCGCCCTCCGTCTCTGTCTGTTCTCTCCCCTTCCCCTCTCCGTTCTCTCCTATCCCTTCCCCCACCCGTCCTATCCCACCTCCTTTTTGTTAACCTAATATGGGTTCCTTTAGATTCTCCTGACTTTGGCAGCCTGAGCTCTGTGTGTGTGTGTGTGTGTGTGTGTGTGTGTGTGCTCGCGCACGGGCCTGCGCGTGCGTGCGCGGGTGTGTGTGTATTTCTCGGTTGCTAATGATTGTGTGTTGATAGAGTAATGCAGTGGCCTCATTAGCCTTTGTTTAGAAGGTGTTAAAAGGGAAATCTGCATGGGAAAGCGGCGGTTTACACAGCAGCCGGCTGAACACCGCGGGCCGCAGCGGGCTTCGGTGGGGGGCGGACGCCGAGCCCACCCCCTCGGGCGCCCACCTCCGCGGATCCGGGAGGGGGGAGGGGACCGGGGAAGGCGACCCCAGCTCCTGCCTCCCAGGCGAGTATGTTTACCCTGCTGCGCGCCCTTAATTCTCCGCGGGGATCCCAGCAGGGATTGCGGGTTCTCCAAAACACCCCTGAGCTGGGCTTCCTGAAGCGGTGCTCTTTCTCTCCCAGGTTTCTTGGGAGAAGGAAGGGGAGGGCAGAATGTTGTTTTGGAAAAAAAAAAAAAAAAAAAAAAAGCCAGAAATATTTGTGGTGGGTGGGGGAGGGGGTCGGTGAGTCACCTTGTTTTACAGGCGATTACAAATCTATCCGAAGTGGCTCTGGGTCTCTTGGCTGGTTGGTTGGTATCGATCTCCCCTCATGCCTAAGTGGGGCCCCCAAGCTTTTTTTCCTCCCAACACTGAACGCCTTGACCAACAATGACCAGGAGGTTCATTCTTAAACTTACTTTACTGGTTTATCCCTGCCTGAGGACTCTACTGTGGGAAAAATTTCTCGAGGATGAGATCGCGGCTTGGCTGGCCTACTTTTCTTAAGCTTGGAGGAAGTGCATAACTTTACTGACCCCGGGGCTGAAGAT
>PVKN010002433.1:0-35780 GCA_004027915.1 Capromys pilorides | reverse complement strand
TGTGCCCCACCACACCCAGGTAGTGGCTGTGGACTTCAACTGCTGTGTCTGGTTCCCAAGCCATGCTCCTGCCACTCCTCAGTGTCCCGGCTGTGGGAGGAGAGGCGCGGCAGCCTACAGGCCCAGAAGCCCCCTCCCAGCAGGGCTGAGCTCCCAGGATCCTGTGCTCAGCACCCCACTAAAGCTGAGAGTTGCTGAGGCCTGCAAGCCGGCTGTGGAGCACAGAGAAGGAGCCAGCAGTGTGGGTGACAGGAACATTCCACTGCCCCGGGCCACTGTGCCTTCCATCTGCTCCCTGTTCCCCAGCTGCACACCTCCAAAGCATCCCCAGCACGCATCATGGTCTGCCTACCTTCGGGTCCTCAAGCCTGAAATCTGAGACCCCACCCTCTGGGGTCCCCTCCTTCCCAGGGACTCCTCCCTCCTGACTTGCTGGATCCTGCACCCCCGGACACCGCCTCTTCCCCTAGGAGGGAAGCCAAGGGGGAACAGAGGCAGCTCCCCACCCGCCTGGCCACCGCCGGTCTACTCCAGCCTCCAGGTGCTGGGGACATGGACACGCTTGGAAACACTGGACAGCCTCACTGACCCCTGCGCCTGACCTGACTCAGCGGCCGCCCTGCCCGGTGCCCTCGGCCCCTGTTGCCCCACACTACAGCCCGCCTGCCCCTGACCCGTGGTGCTGCTGCCCCTGCCTGGACCCAGATGACCAGAGCGCCACGTGCTCTGGCCCCACGTGGCCTTCCCAAGGGGACGGAACAGAAGTCCCCATCCTAGGGCCAGCTTGTACCGGGGGTATAAGCCACAGAGCTCCTCATGTCAATGTTATGCTGCTGTTTTGCCAAGCAATTGTTTTTTTAAGTGAAGCAGAATTAACCTCCAGCTTTTCTTTAAATCTTTTTTTTTTTGTGGGACCAGGGTTCGAACTCACGACCTTGCATTTGGGAGTCAGGCACTTGTGCCACAGAGCTATCTCCCCGGCCTCACTCTCCAGCTTTTCTATGAAAGATACAAAATGTCAAAGTGATGGGGTGTGGGTGACTCACACCTATAATCTCCCAATCTCCCAGCACGCTGGGAGGATGAAGCAGGAGGATCACAGGGTCAAACCCAGCCTTCAAAGTAACGTGCTCAGGTCCCCAAAGGGCACATCAGTGTGGCCACCAGTGGGCTTGGAAGGCCCTCAGTGTCGGCTTCCTGCAAACCCACCTCTGTCCTGTCCTCACCTAAGGAACAAGATAACGTGAAATCCAGGACCACAGTCTCGAGGCCTGTGGGCGCTGACACACTCGTGGCCTGTCATGACATGACATAGCGCTTTCATTCACTGACCCATTTAGCCCAAGGTTACCCTGATTGTAGCTGTTAACCCATTTTACTGATGAGTAAACTGGAGCTCTGAGAGACAGAGTAACTTGCTCAAAGTCATGCAGCCTTCAACAGGCAGAGCTGGGATTTGAACTCAGACCTCTGTGACTGCAAGATCTATGGACTAGGCTTGATCCCCAGAGCAGAGGGGAGAGGCCTTCCTGAGCAGCTCAGGGGACACCCACCCAACAGCCAGGCTTCCCTGTGTGAGTTTCCCTGCCTCGCCTATCAGCCCGAGGCGGGGGTGGAAACAAACAGCGCGGCGTGGGCCTTGGTCACTGCTTAATTTTCCCACGTCTGGCCGGCTGCTCTTCCCAAAACCCAGCAACCCGGGGGCTGTCTTTAGGCGAGAGTCTTTGGCGCCACCTGCTGGACACATGGTAGTGGCATCCTGCAGAGCGAGTCCGAACCAAAGGCAGGCAGGGGACGCTGGGATCTCTGGAAGTTAGTAACTGAACTTGGTCCTGGGACAGGGATGCGCGTTCCTCTTGCAAGAGCCACGTCTGGCTATCTGAGGAACAGAGCAACAAGACGGCTGTTTTGCCAAGCAATTATTTTTTTTTGTTGTTGTTGTTTTTTGCAGTATCGGGGATTGAACTCAGAACCTTGAGCTTGCCAGGCAAGCGCTCATTCTACTGAGCTATCTCCCTAGCCCCGAGCAATTAGTTTTTAAGTGAAGTGGAATTTCGCCACTTCACTTAAGTGGTTGCCAGAGGCTCACATCACTCCTGTGTTTGCTGAGTCCCGGTTTGCCCAACTATTGCGGCTATAGGGAGCCTGTCCCCTTCCTCTGCCACGGCTGTCCACGCAGCCTCTGCCAAGAGGCTCCTGGGATGACCCTGGCCCCACGAACCATGGGAAGCAAACCATGGCTGTCCGCATAGCTAACGTATTTCAAGTGTGTCCTGTGTACCAACCAAGTCATGCGCCCTGCACAGCATGCCCATAGTCTGGGGGACACTCCTTGTGACCTCGTGGGGGGCAGAGGGAAATTTGTACCCAGAGAGATGCCTCAAAATTTGTGGTCTCCGAGACTAGTGCTGTGGGTCACCTTGAACCTTTTGCCTCTTAGGACAAAGAAAGAGGTCAAGGGCATGGTGCCTGGAGCCGGAGGTCCAGAACCCTAAGCCACCTTCTCTTCAGCATGACAAAGTTCCTGAGACACAATGGAAAACTAGGTTTATGTAGGCTCACGGTTTCCCAGGGTCCAGCTCGTGGTCCATTGGCTCTGTAGTTTGGGGGCCTGAATAAACCCCAGTGATCCAACTCCCTTCCTCTGAGCTGGTCCTGGTAGCCCCTCTAGAGCTCTCAGCGGTATCAAATGCTTTGTGGCAGCTCATGAGTCTCAGGTGCACTGCGACAGCCCTAGGCCCTGGTCCCTACCAATACGAGAGCCTCTCAGTGGTACCATGGGCCTGTGGAGGACGGTGGAGGTCCCCAATGCCCCTGAGCATCACGGACCAGCAGCGTGATTGGGAATGAGTTCCTTGGCCTCTCTGAGCCTCAGTTCTCCTATCTCTGGCCTAGCAGTTGCCACAGCACTGACCTGGGGCTCCTGCTTCCCCAGCTGGTATAGGCAGCATGTCAGCCATGTCACCCCAAGTGGTGTGGCACGCTCCTATACGCTCAGCACCCTGGAAGTTTGAGGCAGGAGGATCACAAGTTCGAGCCCAATCTAGACAACCGAGTGACTTAGTAAGATGCCATCTCAAAAATTTTGTTAAGGGCCAGGTGCGGTGGTGCACACCTGTAATCCCAGCACTTGGGAGGCTGAGGCAGGAGGATCAGTGTGAGTTTGAGACCAGCCTGGGCTACAAAAGTGAGCTCAAGGCCGGCCTGAACTGCATAACAAGACCTTGTCTCAAAAAGACAAAAAAAAAAAAAAGACAAAAAAAATTTGTTAAAAATGCTAGAGACAGAGTTCATTATAGAGATGCAGGATTCCATCCCCAGAACCATTCAACAAGAACAAAACCTACACAAGAATGGCAGCCAGTATCTATTCTGACTGGTAACTGGGCAACAAGTTTGTTACAGTAAAATTTGGAGGGACAGTGCTGGGGATTGAACCCAGGGTCTCCCTTATACTACGTTTGTGCTGTGCCACTGAGCTACATTCTCCAGACCTGCCAAATTATTTTTTGAGACAGGGTCTCACTCTGGAATTCTTTTTTTTTTTTTTTCAGGACTGGGGTTCGAACTCAAGACCTTGCACTTGCCCAGCAGGCACTTGTGCCACAGAGCTATCTCTCCAGCCCCTCACTCTAGAATTTGAGCTGGCCTTAAACCCACAAGGTAGCCCAGGCTGTCTTCACACTTGCAGTGATCCTCCTGCCTCAGCCTTCCAAGTACTGAGATTCCAGGTGTGCACCACCATGCTCAGCGAGAATATCATTTGTTGGAATAAACTGTATACTTGACAGAGTTTCAAAAAGGGTCCTGCTTATTCTGGGACTGAAGAAGTAGGCCTAGATTTCATAAAATCTTCAGGCCCAAGTTCCCACAGGTGATGATGGGGTTCCATGTCTGGACGATGGCCAGCACCAGAGAGAGACACATACGAATGCCAGGAAAGAAAGAAAAGAGACTGAGATTTGTTGGTACTATTTTTATTACTGATGTAAGGGACTGGTGGAGAGAAGGCTTGAGAGAATATTTGGAGGAGGGAGAGAAAGAGTACAGAGAAAGGGATGGGTCACAGAAGACTTAGAAGTCGAAAGCAAGTTGCAGTGTGTTCAGATGCTGATGGAAGCGCGCGCTTGATTCCTCTATACGTGACGCTGGTGAGGGCTGCTGTGACCTGCCCAGGAACAGTCTGATGTGGATGAAAGTGCTACCTAATTCTTATTCTCCTTTTCACATGTACAGACACCTATTATGTATTGAAAGAAGAAAAGAATAGCAGAAAACAATGAGAGAAGGAACTCATAGTTCTAAAAACACAAAATGAAAGTGTCTGTTGGTCCTATTTTTTTTTTTAAAAAAAGGGGAGTCCTACTGAAAAGAGGCTGTTTCAGTTCTGTGGTAGCCATGGACTCCTTTCTGTAAGGCTAGAGTGTCCCATCTCGGGGTTCCCTGAAGGGCTCTGGGGTCACTGTCAAGCCCCACATGGACCAAACCTTGAGAAGAAACTTAGGCCCCATTAGTGAAGAACTTAGTCTCTGGAATAAGAAACAGAGCCACCAGTCGGGCAATGGCGAGCGTAGAAGGCCTTGCGCCACACACACTTGGGCTTACCGCGAACCAGGTCTGACTGCGGGAATCGGCGCGGAGAGGCCTCGAGACACCAGGGACAGAGGCTCCGTGTGAGCTAGCCGTGCCCCATCTCGGGATCTTCCTGAATGAATGAAAAGCGCCATGCCACAGAGACACACGCACACCCGTGTTCCTAGTGGCGCAGTCTTTAATAGCCAAACCTTGGAAACAGCCCAAATGCCCACCAACTGATGAAAGAATAAAGATGTGGTGTATACTCTGTGCCATAAAGGGTAAGCTGGAGACATTTCCAGGAAGATGGATGCACTGGGAGACCGCATCCTGAAAGGAAATCAGCCAGACGAGCGTGTGTCAATGCTGCATTGTCTCCCTGGTGTAAGAAACCGAAAGTGTAAATAAGGACCAAAATGTGCAACAGGTATTGTGGGGCGGGCGTGAAACGGCCAGAGGGGGAGGGGAGCAAGGAAGGGGGGAGGGGCAGGAAGCAAAAGGTGTCTCAAGGCCAGCCTGAACTGCGTAGTGAGACTCTGTTTTTCTTTTTTTAAACTTCATTTATTTATTTATATTATGGCCGGCTCAGCCTGCCCCGGGGTTGGGACTGGCGCAGCATGTGATGCCCAGAACTGAACTGTGGTCCCTGCGGTTGCCTAAGCTTGCCTAACCACGCGCTTTAGACCGCTGAGCCATCTTGCCGGCCCAAGACCTTGTTTCAAAAAAGAGAAAAGAAGGAAAAGATGGAAACACAGCTTTTATAAACAGAGAGAGGAGGAGGGGCTGAAGGGAAGAATCAAGGTATATCACAAACTGGCAAAAATTCTCTATGATGAATGTGGTGATCATTATGTGTATCTAAAATGATTGGAAAAGAAAAGTACTTTTTTTAATTCTTAAAAAGTCTTTTATTTATTTGGTACAGGGTCTCACTATGTACCTTGGACTCATAGTGATCCTCTTGTCTCAGTCTCCGCAGTGCTGGGATTCCAGGTGTGTACCACCATGCCTAGTTTTAGTGGCCAGCATGGCTTGCGGTACCAGGGAATCAAACCCAGGTCTTTTGCTTGCCAGGCAGGAGCTTAGACTGCTAAGCTATCTCCCCAGCCCCAGAAAAGAAAAATTAAAGTGCCCTGTTGTTGAAGCCTAGCATGCTGGTGCACACCTGGAATCCCAGTACTTAGAAGGCTGAGGTAGGAGGAACACTGTAAGTTCAAAGCCAGCCTGGGCTACATTAAGAGACCTTGTCTTAAAAAAACCAAATAAATGCCGGGCGTGGTGGCACATGCCTGTAATCCCAGCACTTGGGAGGCTGAGGCAGGAGGATCAGTGGGAGTTCAAGACTAGCCTGGCTACAAAAGTGAGTTCAAGGCCAGCCTGAGCTGCATAGCAAGACCCTGTCTCAAAAAGACAATAAATAAACAAACAAACAAACAAACAAACAAACAAATAAATAGTACCAGGCTGGCGAGATAGCTCGGCGGCCTAACTGCCTGCTTATGCAAGCACAGGCACCAGGGTTCAATCCCTGGCACCACATGCTGCACCAGCCCTGCCCCAGCTGCCAAGACTAGGCGTGGTGGTGCACACTTATAATTCCAGGGCTGGGGAGGCTGAATACAGAAGGGTCACTGCAAGTCTGAGATGTGTAGCGAGATCCTGTACCAAATACACACACTCAGTCACTAACTAACTAAATAAATAGCACCAAAGACATCCGTGTCAGCTTGTTTCCTCGAAGTCCACGTCTTCATGGGTGAAATCTCAATGCCAAGGCGTGGCAGGAGGCCACAGCCACGTCCTTGCATGGTACCTGAAGGCTGCTAAAGAACCAATTTGAGTGGAAAAGAGTGCTGAGTCGGTGCCCAGCTTGCCGCCTCCACCCAGCATGCCAGCCTGTTGCAAAGATGATGGCGAGAGGTCGTTTGCATGTGGGGGGGACGACCCTATAACAGGGCTGTTTCTCGAGGGCCTGTGGTGGGCCAGGTACTGTTCTAGGCACCTCAGACCCCTATGCACACCAGGCAGCTCCAGCAAGGTCTGTGTTCCAGGGCACAAGGCGGAAAAGCTGTTCCTCTGCTGAAGTGGACACCAGGCGAACACAGCTCTGCTGGGAGGAAAACACTGCCTGGGAGTTGACTGCTAAAATCCCAGAACAGCCAGGCCTGGTGGCAAATGCCTGGAGTCCCAGCACTTGGGAGACAGAGGCAGGAAGATGGCCCGAGGCTGAGGCCACCCTGGGCTGCATAGTGAGAGCTGGTCTCCAAAACAAAACAGAGCCAGGCGTGGTGGCGCACGCCTGTAATCCCAGCACTTGGGAGGCTGAGGCAGGAGTGAGTTTGGTGTGAGTTCGAGTCCAGCCTGGGCTACAAAAGTGAACTCAAGGCCAGCCTGAACTGCATAGAGAGACCCTGTCTCAAAAAGACCAAAAAAAAAAAAAAAAAAAAAAAAGTTCTGGCTATGTGGTTCTATGCATGCACACACCCTAGCATCAACCTCCAGTACCATTAAAAAAAAAAAAAAGCGGCTGAGAAATGCAGCCCCACGCTGCCTCTCTGGGAGACCCCGTGTCTCCTAACACTGCTGGGGAGTTCTGCTGGGCTGAACAGTTACACAGCAGCAAGGTCAGGCAAGGTCATGCAGTGACTGTGGTGGACAGAGACCATAGCAAGCCTCCGTTGCATCCTGCCTGCATCCGGACAGCACGCGCCATCCCAGCTGCAGAACCAGCTCCGCCCCTCCGGCTGAGCAGTGCTACTGCTGTTGTCAGTCATAGCCTTAGCTCTCGCTGCTCTCTCCCTGTTCCCAGCATCCACTGAGAAACGGGACCTCTGCTCAGCCCAGCTTCCCAGCAGCACATGACCCACCGCAGAGCCTCATCCCTTGGACCCCTGCCTGCACCCCAAGCCCCAGCCCCCCAAAACACCTGCCACTTCCCATGAGGCACTTTCTCTCCCTGTTACGGTTGTGTCTAGGTGTCCCCCTAAAGCCTCATGTGGCTTCTGGAATTTGAAATTAATTATTGGGGAAATGGGTGCTGCACCTCTCCTGGGGGCAGGTGATTTGCATATCAATGTAAGGGAGGAAGAGAAGTTAGCTGCTTGAGCAGCTGCTAAGCTCTCTTGCTCTTAGCTGTCACCATGGAAGGCTGCCCTCTGCCATGTGCCAGGCTGCTTTGGAGCCAGCTGAATATGGACTGAAACCTCCAGTAATGGTGAGCTAAATAAACCTTTCCGTCCCTCATTTTGAGTGTCAGGTGTTTGTCCCAGTAATGAGAGAAGAGTAACTAAGACATTCCACCTGAGAGTCCTATCCCAGGCTTGTGTTTTTGTTTTTGTTTTTTGTCTTTTTTCTTTTTTTTTTTTTTTTTTTTTTGAGACAGGGTCTCACTACACAGTTCAGGCTGGCCTTGAACTCACTTTGTAGTCCAGGCTGGCTTCAAACTTGTTGCAATCCTCCTGCCTCAGCCTCCTGAGTGCAGGATTACAGGCCTGCACCACCACACCCGGCCTCCCAGGAGCGTTGAACCCCAGACATCCCTGGTGGTTTCCAGCTGTGTGTGCACAGATGTGGAGCATCCCCTATGCCCCGTGGATTCCACAGGCTGGGACCAGCAGGAGCAGCCCAACAGCTGGATCTGGGACACCTGCTAAAACCCCTCACACCTGGCCTTCACCTCTCTAGCAGCACCTTCTGAGACACACAGACGAAGTTACCCAGCACTAAAGTGAGTGTAAACAAGGAGGTGAGTCTACTGCTGAGCCCCCTTGCATGCCCTCTAGACAGAGCAAAGTGACGTACATTCACCAGGACCCCCCTGCACGCACACATCCGCACACGCACTGGTAGCTGAGCCCAAGGCCTTCCCATAGAGCTACACTGCCGGCCTTTTTTTGGTTTTCAGAAGCAGAGTCTCACGAACGTGCCCAGCCGCCTGCATCTGGCTTGCAGCGCGCTGGGATCCCCAGGCGTGGGTCGGCAGGCTCGGCCCCTGGAGGCCTCCGTCAGGTTGGTGGGCCGCGTCCAGGTGAGCGCGTGGGTGCTGAGGACACAGCAAAGGAGGCCCTGCCGCCTGAGGTGGCTGTGGGGCAGGAGACCCTGCGGTGGACTGCAGCTCATCATCCGCCACTCAACCCACCCCAGCAGATCCGAGACTGTGGGCCCCGCGGGAGGGAAGGCCGGGTCTGCTCTGAAAGACCCCAGCGGACGCTCCCCGGAGGCCCTCAGCTCCAGGCAAGGGGAGCAGAGACCAGGCAGGCGCCAGCCGTGGGGAGGCAGTGGGTCACGTGGGGCCCCGGAGGGGACACGGAGAAGAGAGCTCCCCGCTCACGGAGCACTCGGGTCCGAGGGTGGCGCTGTCCGCGGTGCTGAAACCCGGCCCACAGCGGTCCAGGCCAGGCCCCACCCCGCGAAGGATTCGTTTCTGAAGCGCCCCTCAGCCTGTGTCATATAAAATTTGTCTCTGGTGGGCCGGCGAGATAGCTGAGCGGTCTAAAGCGCCTGCTTAGGCAAGCTTAGGCAACCACAAGGATCTCGGTTCAATCCCCGGCACCACATGCTGTGCCAGCTGCACAGCTGCACCCCCCCCCCCCCCCCCCCCCCCCCCCCCCCCCCCCCCCCGCCAGGGCAGGCTGAGCCGGACTCAAAAAAAAAAAAAATTGTCTCTGGGGCTTCCTGAGCAGCTGTCACAGACGACCCAACAGAGGCGCTCGTGAACCTTCCAGTCTAAATCGGGCCTTGCGCGTGCTAGGCAGGTGCTCCACGGCTGAGCTACATGCCCAGCCCTTGTTCGTTTTGTTTTTAATACAACAATGGCTTCTTTCTGTTTTTAGGCTATCAGAGGAAGGAGAAAAGATATTTCATTCCTAAAATCAACTTTTTAAAAATCTTTTCTTTATTCATTTGGTACAGGGTCTCACTACACAGCTCAAACTCGTAATGATCCTCCTGTCTCAGCCTCCCCAGGCATTTGCCACCACTCCCGGCTTTGGTGGCCAGCACAGCGCACTCAGGGTTCTGGGGGTCACGTGGCATGAGGTACCAAGGATTGGACCCAGGTCTTTGCACTTGCCAGGCAGGCGCTTAGACTGTCAAGCTATCTCCCCAGCCCCCTAAAGTCAACTTTCTAAGCAGAGATTCAAAACCTTAATAACTCAGAGCCTATATTAGCAATAATGTCAAATTCTCTACAAGATGAAGAACAGAGCTAGGCATGAGGGTGTACATCTGTATCCCAGCACTCAAGAGGCTGAGGCAGGAGGATCCCTAGGAGTTCAATGCCAGCCTGAGCTACACAGGGAGATTGTGTCTTAGCTCTGAACCAGATGTCTCTGGAATTGTCACATGAGGTCTAAGCACCATTAAAACACTTCTAGTGGATCCACCAGACAGGCAAGAACTCTGGGTTCAGACCACGGTGGATGCCAGCTATTGGAGTTCCCCGCTGTGGGCACCAATCTTCTGCCAGGTGTTACAGCAAACAATTGGGGACAGGGATGGTGGCACAGCAGGGATCCCAGATGATCAGTGGCTCCTGAGAACAAAGGCCACTAAGCTTGATTTTCTTTTTTTGAGACAGGGTCTCGCTATGCAGTTCAGGCCAGCCTTGAGCTCACTTTTGTAGCCCAGGCTGGTCTCGAACTCACATTGATCCTCCTGCCTCAGCCTCCCAAGTGCTGGGATTACAGGTGTGTGCCATCATGCCCGGCTTGTCTTCTGTTCTTTAAAAAGAAAAAAAAAAAAAAAAAAGGTTATTTATTTACTTATGTTATAGCTGGCTCAGCCTGCCCTGGGGGTGGGGCTGATGCAGCATGTGGTGCTGGGGATCGAGCCTCGGTCCCTGAGGTTGCTTAAGCTTGCCTAAGCAGGTGCTTTAGACCGCTGAGCCATCTCACGGCCCCTTGTCTTCTGTTCTCTTGTGAGTTTCTTTATTCATTTGAACATTGTCTTGCTTTGCGGTAGAGTGGCCTTGAACTTACTATGCAGCCCAGGTTGGCCTTGAAGTCGTGACAATCCCCCTACTTCCACCTCCCAATTATCAAGTTTTTGCTTGTTTTGTTATTTTCTGTGCTTGTTTTCTCGTTTCTTGGTTTGTTTCTGGTATTGCAGGCAGGCCCCAGCCTCAGCATGCTGGTCCTCAGACCCAAGTGGCTCACACGGGAGATCCCTGCGCCCAGGAGGTAGTGCCCCCTGTGAGTGTGAGGCCGGCCTGGGCTACATGGTGAGATGGAGGCCAGCCTGGGAGGGAGACAGACCTGTCTCTAGCAACCACAAAGAGGCAGAAACAAAAGGGACAAACTCCCTCCTTGCCATGCTTTGCCAAGGGCACTTATGGAGAACCCTTCTCAGTCCTTGTCAAAGTCCAAGAAATTTAGATGAGCAACCCCATGGAAAAGTTATTGGAATTCTAGTGAGTTAATTCAAGTCTACCGGGCTGGCACTGGCCAGCTAGCTCAGCAGGATAAAGTGTCTGCTTAGGCAGAGCATAGGGACTGGGGGTCAATCCCTGGCATGCCATGCTGGCCCTGTCACTGGGGCACGCTGAGATGGTGACGGAGACTGGGTGTGGTGGTGTGTGCCTGTAATCCCAGCACTTGAGAGGCTGAAAACAGGAGGATCACTACAAGGCCAGTCTGTGTAGTGAGACCCTGTCGACCCTGTACTAAATACAAAACAATAAATCCGTCGATCAATCAATCTACCAGGCAGGGAAGATAGCAAGGCAGTCTAAGCACCTGCCTGGGAAGTGCAAAGACCCAGGTTCAATCCCGGGTACCGCATGCCATGGAGGCCCAGGAACTTTAGGCATGCCAAGCCAGCCATAAAAACTGGGCATGGTGGGGAGGCTGAGACAGGAGGATCACTGTGAGTCGGAGCTGCACAGGGAGACCCTGTAACAAGTAAATAAATGAATAAAATAAAAGGGGGACATTAGGGGCAAGCGAAAGAGCTCAGCAGTCTAAAGCACCCGCTTAGGCAACCACAGGAACCGCAGTTCGATCCCCAGCACCACATGCTGCACCAGCCCCACCCCCAGGGCAGGCTGAGCTAGCCAGAGTCTGGACTTGGTGGTGCATGCCTATAATCCCAGTGTTGGGGTGGCTGAAAACAAGAGGATCACTATGAGTCCGGGCCGCATAGTGAGACCCTATAACAACCAAATACATTATCAATCATATATCTAAGGTTTTTCACTTATTCTTCAGGAATTTTTTTTAAAAAATTTTTTAAATTTTTAAAAAAAAAAATTCCTGCAGTACTGGGGATTGAACTCAGGCCCTGTGCTTGCCAGGCAAGCACTTATTCTACTGAGCTATCTCCCCAACCCAACCAAATACATTAAAAAAAAGAAAGAATTTTTTTTTTCTTTTGTATTTTAGGGAAGAATCTACAGGGTGTTTAGAGTCTCACTACAAGATAGGACTCATAGTGAGCTGCCTGTTTACAGCCTCCCAAGAGCTGGGATTACAGGTGTGTGCCACCAGGCCCAGCCTCAAGAAGGAAAAAAATTAAGAACAATTCCAGTCTACTACCTCCAGTGCAAGCCATGGTGTGAATCCAAACACTGAGGCCTTTTGGGTCCTAAGTCGAGCGAGAACGATGGCTAACTAGAACAAAGGCCTCCCCCCAAGGCCCAAGCTAGGTTTTATTAATTTGTGAAGCAGGGAGTGAGGGTCTTGGGGCGGGTGGCCGTGAGGACGGCTGGAAATAGGGGAGTGCTGAGAGCTGGGTGGGAAGCAAGGGCTGACATCAGCTCTGCAATACGCAGAGAAGGATGCGCAGAAAGAGAGCTGCGTGACACAGCTGAGGTGGAGCCTAGGGCTTAGGGAGGACGCTCCAGCCCTGGTGGGTTCTCTTTTATGCCCGGGGAAGTCATAGCCTTTACGTTGAGGCTGATCCCAGCCTAAGGGGTCCCCATCCACCTCATCCCAGCACACACATGCTGGGGAAGCACTGGCCTGTCATCATGGTTAGGCTGTATGGCCTGGGCGGCAGCAGAGAAACACAAATAAATGGGGTGGTGAGATAGCACAGTGGTCTAAAGCGCCTGCTTAGGCAAGCCCAGGCAACCGCAGAGACCTGTGGTTCGATCCCCAGCATCACATGCTGCGCCATCCCCACCCCCAGGGCAGGCTGAACCGACCATATATTTAAAAAAAGGTGGGACAGGCCTTTATTATTTTTTTAATTAATTAATTAATTTTTTATTGCATCTGGGGCCCAGATGGCTTGCCCAGCATGTGGGGCCGGGGATTGAACTCAGATCCTTATATTTGCCAGGCCAGTGCTTAATCCTCTGAGCTATCTCTCCAGTCCCCAAGAAGGGCTTTTATTGCCATTGATACGACGTGGAGGGGCGGTGGGCAGATCCTCAGGCCTGAGACAAGAAGGCTGAAGCTTCGTGGTCTTCTGCCAGCGGCTGAGTGCGAGGGGCAGGTTCAGGGACACCCCAGGAGCTGAATGGAGGCTCCCTTGCGTGTGTGGGGAAGGCAACAGGAAGTTGTATCCAGGGCTGGAGGGGAAGGAGGAGGAAGTGGACATTAGGAAGAGAAGCTGTTGTTTTGGAGTTCAGCCATGTTGAATCTGGGCCGTGATAATTGAGCTGTTTGTACCCAGGCCCCGGACTCATCAGTCTGTGCACCTCTTTGTCCTGTCAGCATTTCTCCTGGACCAATTTGCATGGCTTAAAGTTAATTGAAGAAATAAGGAAAAGACCTAGCAGCCCTGTACATACCAATATGCAGAAACAGCGTCGGATGCAGCCCACATGGAGACAACCGCCCCTCCTTCCAAGAGCTGCCCAGGTGGGGTCCTCCACAGGCTCCAATCCCCGCCCCCCAGGGTAGCACCCTCGCGAGCTAATCACCTCCCAGAGCCTCACTTCTTCATATCATCCCCTTGAGAGCTAAGTCCCAAAGTGGATTTGAGGAGGATCTCAACACTAGGGACACAGCAGTCGGTGGGGAGACGGTGCGGCTGCTGAGGGGTCCCCTGGAAAGGCACAGTCCTCCTGGACTGGGGGCTCAGGTGGACAACGAGGCTGGCACGTGGACAGGGAAGAGAGGGCGGGGGACAGCAGGAAGGTGGCAGGATGGGGCGCACCGGCTTCCCTTCCTCCGCTTTCCCGGGCCACGCCCTCCCCCTGGACCCCAGCGCTCCGGTGGCCCTAAGAGGGTCCCTGCCGCTTAACTCTACCTGGCCACGCCCCTTGACTGTCCTGCTGTGGCTCCCCAAGGACTGCGGGCCCCCACCTTCCTTGACCTCTCACAGGAAGCGACGAGGCGCCGCCTCCCCGCAGCTCCTTTCCTGAGCCCGTGCCTTGGCCTCCCAGCTCCTCCTGCAGCCCCCACCCGGGTTTCTGCCCGTGGCGACAGCTGCGAGGTGACACCGTGCATCCCGGCAGCCCTACACCGCCAGAATGCACATCTCGCTTGGTGACTGAATGAAGTATTTCTTCCTTGTCGGGCGTGGTGCCGCCCGCCTGGAATCCCAGCGCTTGGGAGGCTGAGGCACGAGGATCTACCTGAGTTCGAGACCAGCCTGGGCTACAAAAGTGATCTAAAGGCCAGCCTGAACTGCATAGAGAGACCCTGTCTCAAAAAGACAAAAAAATAATAAAGTATTTCTTAAGTCCCCTTTTTTAGATACGAAAGACATTTTTCTTAGCGCTCCCCGACCCTCCAATGAAAAAATAAACCAAAGCCTTTCTGGACAGAGCGGGCTCCAGCACTGTCCCCGTTGCCTGCCCTCCGCTCTGCCCCCTGGCGGTGGCCCAGCGCGAAGCCAAACCAACTATGGAGGGCATTTCCGGGGCCGGAGGTGGAGACTTCATTGCATACCCACCATGCATTAGGCGTCAAGGAATTTACCGCTGTAAAAATCGCAAAATTCTCCTTTTCCCCTCCATTAATTTTTTCCAGAAACAATATTTACGTTTAGAATTATCAAAACAATATGTGTAAGTGATTGACACCTCATAGAAAATAATTACCATTAGCTTGTTAGGAACACACTCAAACACTGTGTCAGGGGCCCAGGGGCTGTTTTTCCCGTTGTAGTTGGGTGTGTTTGCCTAAGTGTTAAGCCAGGTTTTGAGAGGTATTTGTATGGCTTACTTTTATTGTAGTCAGAGAAAAACTACAGAATGCTTTTGCTCTCTGGAAGTAACTATGTTTTTTTATGTTAGTTTTAGCTGTAAAGAAAAGATAAATATGGCCCGAAACCTGAATGAGATTGTGATCCAAGCAAGCTCACTGGCCAACTTCAATTTGAGCGCGTTCTTAACACTTGGCTGCTTTTTCTACGCCGATTACAACACATAATTTAGTTTCAATAGGAAAAACTAGCACCCTTGCAACGTGTCGGAAACGAGGGCATTTGACGTCACAGCATGCCTCACCGCAAAGGCTTTTGGGGAGTGTAGTCCTTCCCGAGGAGGTCGGCCGCTTCGCCGAGAGCGTGAACAGGAATAGGGAGAGATGGACGGCGGAGGGGGCCGCGTGGGGAGAAGACGTCCTGCAGAATTCTCTTTCCAGGTCCGCTGCTCTGCCCCGCTCTCCCACGATCCCGATCACGGCGCCGAAGTGGCTCCCAGATAACCCTTCCCAGGTTCTTTGACCTGGCCAGGAAGGAGTTTCAGATCAATCCATAAAGTACCTAGGATTACAAAATGACCAATTGAAACGCAGGATGGACGAAGAAGGGAGGAAGAAGGGATGAAAGAAAAATTGGATGTGTTACGCCCATATCCCACGTCCTATGATGGATGTAATGGTGTGTTCTGCGAAGATGTACTAATAAAACTAAAAAGTTAAAAAATAATATTTAAAAATAAAGTTTATTTAAAACTTTTTTTAAAGTTTATTTTTTAAATGCCATGTATTTGTTTGTGTTATGGCCGGCTCAGCCTTCCCTGGGGGGCGGGGGCGGCGCTGCATGTGGTGCCTGGGATCCAGCCGCGGTCCTTGTGGTGAGCCTCAAGTTTTCCACGCACGCACTTTAGACCACTGAGCCATCTCACCAGCCCTTAAAACTATTTTTTAGTGGTGGCCCACACCTGTAATCCCAGCACTTGGGAGGCTGAGGCAGGAGGATTGATGTGAGTTCGAGACCAGAGTGAGCCACAAAAGTGAATTCAAGACAAAAAAGTTTTTTTTTTTTTTTTGTTTCAAAAAGACAAAAAAACCCAACTTTTTTTTAAAAACATGGCAATGCTGGGCATGTGGCAAATCGCAGCAGCAGAGAGGCTGAGGAGGGAGGATCTCTGGGTTCAAGGCCACTCTGAACTGCATAACAAGACCATGTCTCAACTCCCACCCTACTCTCCAAAAAAGAAAAACAGCCTGGTGTGGTACTGTATACCTGTAATTCCAGCTACTCTGGAGGCTGAGACAGAAGGTTTGCCAGGTGGGCCGGTGAGATAGCTCAGCCTGCTTAGGAAAGCTTAGGCAACCGCAAGGATCATGGTTCAATCCCCGGCACCACATGCTGCACCAGCTCCATCCCCAGGGCAGGCTGAGCCAGCCATAACATATAAACATACAAACACACATACATACATACACACATATATACATACAGTTTTAAAAAAATAAAAGGAACTCTTAAAGAAAAAAATCCTGCTTGGAGCCACTTTATAGCAGCCTCCATCAGGTGTAGAATCTTTTTTTTTTTTGGTACACAATATCAAACTCACGACCTTGTGCTTGCCAGGCTGACATTTGTGCCACTGAGCTACATCCCCAGCCCACAGGTTTGGAATCTCAGTGGCTGAGGGGTCAGCTTTATTCCCAGTGACCTCGGTCACTCGAAGCTCTGCTGTCCAGGGGTCCCAGGCTTGGGACAGTGACTGGAGGCTTCCAGGAGAGCCAAAGTTCCTGTCTGCTTCTTATTCTGGAGTGCTCAGGCTGGAGGAGATGACAGATCTCATCAGCCTTGCCCACGAGCTCCTGGGAAGACCCTGGTTCCTGCGATCTCCACGCACAGCCTGGGTGGAAGCCGAACAGAGTGGGTCTGCTGTGCTGTGATACAGGGGAAAATACTCCCAACCTGAAAGATAGCTGGTGTTAGGTTTTCTGGCAGGGCAGAGCAGCAGTAACGGAAAGTGGAGGCGGGAGCTTCAGTGTCACTGAGGACCCAAAGGGGACCTAAGGACCTAAGGGAGATGGGAGGGATCCTCTGACGTGAGGCAGGGAGGCTGAGACTCCACAGACTTCTGCTAAGGGCAGGGTTAGCAGGGCAGTTCAGTGACACCCAAGGTGCTTACTGGAGGCTCCCCTTGTGGTGAGGGAAAGCTAAAAGGAAGTTGTATTGGGGGCTGGAGTGGGGGTGAAGCAGAGGTGGTCCCTTGAGAAGATAAGCTTCTGGTTTTGGGGTTCAGCCATGTTGAATCAGGGCCATACTAATTTAGCAGTTTGTACCCGGGCTGGAACCTATCACCTGGGACAAATTTGTGTTTGCTAAAGCCAAAGAATGAATTTTAGGAGCAACAGAGTGTTAAAAGCAGAATGCATGGGGGGCCAGGGAGATAGCTCCGTGGCACAAGTGCCTGCCTGGCAAGTGCAAGGTCGTGAGTTTGAACCCCGGTTCCACAAAATAAATAAGTAAGTAAATAAATAAATAAATAAATGCAGAATGCATTTATTAGGGGAAAGAAAGCTGTTCAAGGGAGTGACAGAGTGACAGAAAGGGACGTGGGTGGATTACCCAGGAACTTATCTTTTTTAGGAATTTTTATAGAGCAAATCCCCAAGGAGAGGCAGGTCCAGGGTGGGAAACATGGGAACTAGCAAGGTGGGCATGGGGTGGAGCTAAACTATGGCCCACCAATACAATTATAATTGCTCAGGTAAAACTGATTAAACCGGGACCAAATGGGAAAGTGAGTTTTGTAGCAAGCAGGCATGAATACAGACCAGGGGCTTTTCCTCTTGGGGGCTGGGTTAGTGACTGGCTTTTGCTAGGTGACAGAGATCTATTTAGAATATCAGCCCATGGCCAGGTGTGGTGGCACACATCTATAATCCCAGCACTTGGGAGGCTGAGACAGGAGGATCAGTGTGAGCTTGAAACCAGCCTGGGCTACAAATGTGAGCTCAGGGGCCGGAGAGATAGCTCAGTGGTGTAAAGTAAGCAGGCACCGTGGTTCAATCCCCACCACCACATGCTGTGCCAGCCCCACCCCCTGGGCAGGCCGAACTGGCCACAATATAAAGTTTATTTATTTTTTTTAAAGTTTATTTGTTTGTTTGTTGTGTTTGTTTGTTTATTTATTTTGTGACTGGCTCAGCCTGCCCTGGTGGTGGGGCTGGCGCAGCATGTGGTGCCGGGGATCGAACCGCAGTCCCTGCAGTTGCCTGAGCTTTCCTAAGCAGGCACTTTAGACCACTGAACCATCTCACCAGCCCTAAAGTTTAAAATAAATAAGTCTGCATTGATAATTTTTAGAGCCAGGCGTGGTGGCGCATGCCTGAAATCCCAGCACTTGGGAATCTGAGGCAGGAGGATCGATGTGAGTTCGAGATCAGCCTGGGCTACAAAGGTGAGCTCAAGGCCAGCCTGAACTGCATAGTGAGACCCTGTCTCAAAAAGACAAAAAAAAAAAAAAAAGAATACCAGCCCATGATGCCCATCCCTAGGGAGGTATGTGGCTGTATTTCTTTGATCTTTTGCCTTTACGTCTGGCCCACAGCAAGAGTTCCTGTCTCTCCTAGAGTTGAAAGGTATCTTATCTTCTATATTGCCTCCTTGAGGTCCTAGCCCTGTCTGACAGCCCATATATATACATATATATATATATATATATATATATATATATATATTTTTTTTTTTTTTTTTTAATGTATTTGGTACAGGGTCTCACTATGCAGCTCAGGGACCCATAGTAATCCTCCTTTTTTCAGCCTCCCCAGTGCTGGGATCACAGGTATGTACCACCATGCCCAGTCTGGCTGGCTCTGAGTGCCCAGGGGCAGGAACGGTGTGGCATGGGCATCTAACCCCGTCCCTGAGCTTGCCTAAGCAGGTGCTTAGTTAGCTGAGCTATCTCGATGGCCTTGCCTATAATATTTTTATCTGACTCAGTTGCCTACACCATAAGGAGGGACCCGCTGAGGCTCACACTTGGTCTAGTATGGGTCACTGACCAGGCGTCTGTAGGCCTCAGGGAAGAGCCATGTGTCCAAGTCCCTAGCTGTCCCAGTGCTCTTTGGTTTTAGAGGAAGCTGTAAAACTTGGCTGATGCTAGATATAGAGACACACACTTAGTTTGGGTTTGTCTTTTTTTTTTTTTTGAGACAGGGTCTTGCTACGTGTTTCAAGCAGGCCTTAAACTACTTTGTAGGTGACACGTATTTGTAATCACAACATTCAAGAGCCTGAGGCAGGAGAATCACTGAAAGTCTGAGGTTGGCCTGGGCTACCCTGTCATACACACGCACACAGCAAAAAACCACCAGGATTAAATGGTGTGTGTGTGTGTGTGTGTGTGTGTGTGTGTGTAATGTAACAAGTAGATTCTAACCACCCAGATTTAGAAAGAACAAGACAAGCCACTGTTTCGCCCAGCTGGAACAGCAGCTGATCCTTGCTGTCACCTCACCCTCTGCCACCAAGGGCACAGGCATGGCCTTCAAGGTGCTGCTCAGTGGCAGAACAAATGACTCCTCCTCAGATCCTACCAGGCAAAGTGCGAGGGAGTCCAGGCATCAGATGCCAGGACCCACGGTGTCCAGCGCTAGCAACTCCTTCCGGGCGGGGCTGTTTGCTCGGCCATCACCTGCCGCCGTGGGGTCCTGCCGCCGTGGGGTCCTGTTGCCCTGCCTGGGCCTGCTTTCTCCATGCTGTGGTGCTGACTGCCAGACCCTAACCAGTATTTTATTTTAGTTTTTAATGGGGAGGGGGGTATGTCAGACCAGACCCTGAGGAGCCACAAAACCACTAGGACAGGCAGGATTGAAGTCAACAGCTGCCTGCAAGCAGGTGCAGGGGTCGGGGGTTCAATCCCCAGGGAGCACTGAGATGGCAGTTGAGACTGGGCGTGGTGGCCCGTGCCTGTAATCCCAGCCCTTGGGAGGCTGAAAACAGGTGGATCACTATGAGTCCAATCTAGTAGTGAGACCCTGAACACCCTGTAGACCCTTCCCTAAAATACAAAAAGAAAGCGCCAACAGCGACATCTTTATTTCAGGGGGGGGTGCAACCTGGTCAAGGGCAAGAAGGCCGTTGACCAGGAATGAAAGAAGAGAGCCAGCTTTGCACACTAGCCTCAGTATAGGAGGGCGTGTCCACTGAGGAAGAAGGAAAAATGTAAGCGTTTCAGGGGTCGCGGATGGCTCTGGCACCTCTTTGCGGGGAGGGAAATACAGGATGACGGTGGTATTCTGCTGAATTATAGTGTGTCATTCCGTAGATTTACAGGGTTTTCCTTAATCTAAGAACCAGACCTAGAAGCCATCCTGATAAAGACTCCTTTCTTTTCTTTCTTTTTCTTTCTTTCTTTCTTTCTTTCTTTCTTTCTTTCTTTCTTTCTTTCTTTCTTTCTTTCGTGGGACCAGGGTTAGAACATATGACCTTGCACTTGCCAGGCAGGCACTTGTGCCACAGAGCTATCTCCCCAGCCCCTCATTTTTCTTTCTCATGTTGCAGTGAGGGGACCTTCCTGTTTGAACAGACTGGTCTAGCAAAGTTTTGTTTTCTTCAGTTTGGGAGGGGCCTAACTGTGAGAACCTAACAGGGCACAGGTCTGTAATCCCAGCCCTCAAGAGGCTGAGGCAGGTGGATCCCAGTTAGTCTCAGGATAACCTGGACTATAGAGAGAAGTGAGTTGTCTTTTTAAATTCTTTTTAATTGATGTATTCGGTACACGGTCTCCCACTACGCAGCTCAGACGCATAGTGATCCTCCTGTTTTTAGCTTCCTGAGCGCCGCCATGCCTGGACTCGGCAGCCTGCTCAGGGTGCTCAGGGGCGGGGCCAGTGCTGCCACTCGGTACTGGGGATCCTTGCGCTTATCTAAGCAGGTACTTAAGTCAGCTGAACTTTATTTTTATTTATTTATTTTTTTTTGAGACAGGGCTTCAGTATATAGCTCGGGCTGGCCTCAAACCTGCCCCTCAAGCCCTACCCCTAGCAAAAGTCTACATAACCCCAGGTCCCTTTGTCTCAGGCCAGAGGATCCCTGCCACTTTCATACAGCTCTGTCCTCAACAAAGGCCTCTCTTTTCTTTTTTTGCCTCTCTCTTGCACCAAAAAAGCTAACACTATGCAGTTCAGACTGCTCCTGAACTCACTATGTAGCCCAGGCTGGCCTCGAATTCATAGGAACCCTCTGTGGCAGACTCCAGGGCTGGGATTATAGGTGTGTGATACCACGCCCAGCTCTAAGTCAGACTTTTAAAGTTTAGGGCATTTAGGCTTATCACAGAGGTCCCTAAAGGTAAGTCCCCAGGAGGCAGGACATCTTTTTCCTAAAAATTGTGAGGCCTTGTTTGGGAAATCTAAGAAGCTATAGCACCTCAACTCAGGAAAAATATGTGCATGGATCGGGTGCTTTCAAGGGTCCTGTGATTGAGTAAGATATATCCAGAGGCTGGGGAGATAGCTCAGTAGAACAAGCGCTTGCCTGGCAAGTGCAAGGGCTTGGGTTCAATCCCCAGTTCCTGAGGTTTCTGCTTCATCTAAGATCCAGTAGAGGCAGTAGACACCTAATACGTGTCTATTCTTGGCTTGTCACCTCTGCGGGCAAAATATTCTGTCCTTTCTGGATACTGTAATAGAACGCCGTATACTAGGTAGCTGACAGATAGCATACAAGTCTTGCTGTAGTGGTGCATGCCTACAATCTCAACACTCAGGAGGCTGAGGCAGGAGGCCCGCCATGGGTTTGAGACTAGCTTGGGCTACATAGTAAATTCAAGGCTAATTCGAACTGCATAGCAAAACCCTATCTCAATTTTTTTTTCAGTACCAGGGATTGAACTCGGGACCTTGCGCTTACCAGGCAAGCACTTATTCTACTGAGCTATCTCCCTGGCCCCAAAAGTTGAGAAAGTTTTTTTTTTTTTTTTTTTTGGCTAGCTCAGGCTGCCGTAAGGGTGGGTGTGGGGATCGAACCACCATCCACCATCCCGTGCCTGACTGGGATTGCCTATGCAGGCACTTAAACCACCGAGCTAACCCGAAAGCCCCCAATCCTGTCTCAAACAAACGAACGACAGCATAACATTATTTCCCACAGTTCTGGAGGCTCTATGTCTGAAGTCAGGGTGTCAGCAAGGCTGGGCTCCAGCAGGGTCCCTGTTCTGGACTATATGCTGCTGTTTCCTTGCTCTGTTCTGTTTTGGTTTGTTGACAGGGTCTCACCACGTAGTTTAGGCCGGTCTTGATTTTTCTCTGCAGCCCAGGCTGACTTCGCGTGCTTCAAGTTCCTCCTGCATTAGGCTCCCCCTGCATCAAGGTTCCTGCATTAGAGCTCCCCCTACACGGAGGACTGAGCAGCTCACTTCCCGCAGGTGAGTGTGGCTGAAGGCAGGTGGTGCAAAGCCACACCTGTGTGCACAGCTGGTCGCCAGGGCAATGGCAAGAGGCAAAGGCGGCTCCTCGGACCAGGCCATCTGGGTGGCCTTTCAGGGAGCTAATACAGTTCCAAGCAGCTTTCCAGCTGCGGGGAAATACTAGGTAGAAAGTAGCTGCACATCTCACACCCTGAAAAGAGACGCAGGAGACCTGGGACGGTCTCCACTGACAGCTGTGTGGCCTTGGACAAATGACTCTGTCTGAGGCCCAGGTTCCTGTCTCTCAGCAACCAGGGGAGCCCTGTTGATAACAAACACCTAATACGTGTGGTGAGCTTTTTTTTTTTTTTATGGCCGGCTCAGCCTGCCCTGGGGGTGGGGCTGGCACAGCATGTGGTGCCAGGGATCGAACCTTGGTCTCTGTGGTTGCCTAAGCTTTCCTAAGCAGGCACTTTAGACCGCTGAACCATCTCGTCGGCCCGTGGTGAGCTCTTAAATGAGATGAACCCTACAAATATTACCTCTTTCAAATTCTACTCAAAATCAGTGGTCCCCACTTATTGTGAGGGTTACATTCTAGAAACCCCCACAATAAGTGAAAATTAGCAAAGTAGTGATATTTGTTTTAGTATTTATATACATTTTAAGGTTTTATAAACTTTTTCCACACTCTTATAAACCTTTCCCACTTGTTTTTTTTTGAACTTTATGTTATGGTTGGCTCAGCCTGCCCTGGGGATGGGGCTGGCGCAGCATGTGGTACTGGAGATTGAACCGCGGTTCCTGTGGTTGCCTAAGCAGGCACTCTAGACCACTAAGCTATCTTGCCAGCCCTTCCACAAGCTTAAAAACACTTCTAAACATTACCTAAACTTGGAAACCTATGTAACTTTTTTTTTAGAACTTTGTTATGTTCGGCTCAGTACACAGTGCGAGGGATTGAACCGCAGCCCCTGCAGTTGCCTAAGCAGGTGTTTCAGATCGCTGGCCCAACCTACGTAATTTTAACAATATATGGGGCCAGACAAATAGCTCAGTGGAGTGAAGCACCTGCAAGCAGGTGCAGGGGCTGGGGGTTTGATCCCTGGGCCTACTGTGTCAGCCCTGCCCCAGGGTGTGCTGAGACAGCAATTGAGACGGGGCATGATGCTGCGTGCCTGTAACCGCAGCTCTTGGGAAGCTGTGAACAGGTGGATCGCTGGGTCTGATCTAGTAGGGAGACCCTGGACACCCTGTAGACTCTTCCCTAAAACACAAAATAAAACAAAAACCTTGGGGCTGGCGAGGTGGTTCAGTGGTCTAAAGCGCCTGCGTAGGAAGGCTCAGGCAACTGCAGGGACTGCGGTTCGATCCCCGGCACCATATGCTGCGCCAGCGCCACCACCAGGGCAGGCTGAGCCAGCCACAAAATAAATAAAGAAACAAACAAACACAACAAGCAAACAAATAAATAAATAAATAAAAATTAAAAATAAAAATAAAACAAAAACCTTGAATACTGTACAGTACTGCAAAATCCCACAATATTGCCAAAAAAAATTACAATAAATAATTCGGATTAATATGTTTTGAAAACCTGCGAAACAGTGAGTCTGTGAAAGTCGAGCCACAAAGTAGTGAGGGGTTTACCGTGAGCTTTTGTTTGGTGGTATTGGGGACCAACACCTTCACACTAAACTACATCCCAGGCCATTTATTTTGTGACTACAGCTCATTAAATTGCTAAGTTGCCCAGGCAGGGCGCAAGGTCTCGGCGCTCCTACCTCAGCTTTCCAGAGCACTGGGAAAACAGGCGTGTGTCGCCAACCAGCCACTGCTTCCTTTTCAACTCCCGGGAGCCCACGAAGCACGCAGTTCCAAGTTCAGCAGACAGGGTCTTGCTATGTAGCTCAGAGTGGAGCCTCCCGCCTCAGCCTCCCAAGTGCTGCGGTCACAATACTGCATGCTTTTCCCTTGAGGAGCCAATCTCAGGCTGCGCCTGAATTTATGATCCTCTTGCCTCAGCCTCTCAGAGTTCTGGGACTGTACATGCCCGGCTGAACTCAGGGCTTTTTTTTTCAGCTACTGCCTTAGGGCTAGAAAAACTGGGGGCCAGAGAACCAAGCCCTTTAGGGAGAAGGCACCATAGCAGGGGGCTCAGAGAATGCTACGGACCCTCACCTAGCCTACTCACTGGCAACCCCATAAGTCCCTGAGGTGGCCCTGAGGAGAGGAGCCAGCACCCCAGGGTGTGGAGAGTCTGGTGAATGGGGAAGGTGGCACCATGTGCCCAGGGGTTTCAATCACACACAGACCAGTCAGGGAAATTTGAAAGTTTATTTAAAAACAGAACAAAAAAAGCTTTGGTATTTCAAATCCCAATAATCATCAATCACTAAAAAGTTAAACACCCCGAAGCCCGAAAGTACAAAACCACAGATGCCCAAGGCTCATGATAGGAGTCAATGTGCAAACCCAGGCGACAGGGCGGCCACACTGTCCCCTGAGAGGAGGCCACGCCCCTGGGGGTTGGGCGTCGCCACCAGCACTCACTACCTAGACCCAGCGAGATCCCAACAAAAATAAATTAGAAAATCGTTTAAGAAAGAATACACTGGGCCAGAGATTGGGCCAGAGATAGAGCTCGGCGGCACAGCACCTGCCTGGCAAGTGCAAGGTCGTGAGTCCGATTCCTGCTACCAGAAAAAAAAAAAAAAAAAAAAAAAATAAGGGAACACATTAGGTGAGGAAAAGAACACCACTTGCTAAGCAAGTCTTTTGAAAAGGGGGTGCTTCCTGGGACGGGAACAGGGAGGGAGGAAGGAGAGTTCAATTTCAAGTATTCCCTATCGGTTCAGAAAGCTTTCCCGATGCCCGCACCACTCCCTCCCTGCGTGGCACTCGTCCTTCCAATGCCCACTCGCATCCGCCATCGCTGTGGCGTCGCTGTCCCGGACAAGGCACAAAGGGTGGGTACTCCGGAGGACCCCGCTCACAGCAGCAGCAGGGCGCCCAGTGCTATCTGTGCAAACGGTGGCTGAGCGCAGGGCTCGCATTCCTCAGACACTGGGATCTTCCTGTTTGGCAAAGGGAACCAGGGTCAGTGTCCACTGCCACCCTGGCTAACAGCCTGAGCCCAGGGCCTGGATGTAGGAGCCTGGGGACCTCCTCGGGCGGCCCGCGCATGTCAGTTTCCACATCATCCAACTGTGTGGAGACCAAGGCTGTATACAACAGGGGACGCCAGCGGGAGAATGCAGCCCACAGATCCCGCGGTGCCCATGTGGCCCCCAGTACTCCCGCTGGCACGGGACGTGACCCAGGGAAGGCCGCTGCCCAGGCCAGGTTGTTCTCCCTGTAGATCCCACCTCCTCTTCCACGTTCTGCCTGTGGGCCAGAAGCCAAAGGCTTGTGGGTGGGGCAGGGCACTTCCGCCTGGGACTTGGGCTTGCCCGTCTGCCTGTCTTCCTGTCTTCCTTCCTTCCTTCCTTCCTTCCTTCCTTCCTTCCTTCCTTCCTTCCAACACTCACTGGTACTAGAGACTGAATCCAAGGGGACTGAACTGTGTCCCCAGCCCTTTCCATTATTATTATAAGGAATCTCCCTATGCCACTCCTTTGACAAGAGGAGACACCAGAACAGGAAAGGGAGAGGTGGGAGAGGACGGAGAAGGGAAGTGGGGAGAAAGGGTGGGAGAAGAGAGGGACAGGGAGCAGACTGGGGGAGCAGAAAAGACCAGGAAGGAAAAGCCCGGCTCCTTCAGGCCCGCTGCTGCCACTACGGCCCCTCTGGCCTCTCCCGAGTGGGCATGACAGTGGGCAGTAGGTGCCCACTGGCAGGCAAAAGACAGCCTCACCACGACACCAGCGTGGGCCCCAGCAGTAAGCAAGTGACAGTCAGCAGCTGCTGTGGTCAGTCACAGTTTCTTGAGGGCAACAATGTTTCAGGAAACAGGAGGGGAATGAATGCTTCCTGGGTGCCCGTAGGCCTTGACGACCACCACAGCTACAGGCCCACACTGAGGCAATGCACTGGCTCTCGGGCGAGGACAGGACGTGGCAGCCACTCAGGGGGAGGCTCCTGAGCCACTCAGGGCCTATTTTGTGCCAGTAGGCAGAGAGGAAGATGGCGCCTCTGTCCCTCAACTCCCTGGCCTTTCTTAGGATCTCCTCTCTGACATCATTTTGTTTTTTTAAATTTTAAGATAGGGCCTTGCTATGCAGCTCAGGCTGGCCTCCAACTCTCAGCAATCCTCCTGCCTCAGCTTCCCAAGAGCTAGGGTGACAAGCACGTGCCTCCTTGCCCTATATGAAGTCACTCTTGGACGGCCCCTCAAACCACACTTGCTCCCCTCTCTGGGGCTGAAAGCTGTGGCGGTCTGTGGGCCTGTTCCTGCCCAGGCTGCCCCCACCCCGGACTAAGTGGACAGAGGCCTCAGGCCCAAGGGACGGGGAGCCTACCTTGCTCCTAAAGAGGGGCTTGGCTCCGGGTCCGCAGTACTCATTGTAGATGAGTTTGAAGAGGAAGAGGTGGAAAAGGGTGATGAGGGAGGCCACGCTGAACCAGAAGACGAAGGGCAGCCCAGGGTCCTGCCGCGCCATGTGCTCATCGTGCGCCAGAATGGCCTTGAGGTGCAGTGTGTGCCGCAGGTCCTGCAGGTGCATGAGGTCCGTGGAGATGTACAGCAGCGGTGTGATGGGCTGCGTCACCATGACCGAGAAGGTGTGGCCGCCCGGGGCCGCCGTCAGCTCCACAGGCTCCTGCAGGCAGCCCGCCTCACAGGCGTAGATCTTGCCAGGCTGCCCGCGGGCCTCCACGGACACGTGCAGGTAGGGCTTGCCCTCAGGGTCCGCCAGCACAGCCAGGTCGATGTGGTCGTTCTTGTAGCGGATCCCGTGCAGCGCGTAGCTGTTGTGCAGCACGTCGGGATCGGCCTGGAACTGCAGGTGGTTCTCGGTGAACTGCAGCCCCCCGAAGCTGAGCACCATGCCCTGAAGGATGCCGGGCGCGCCCGCCTTCACCAGCCCCTTGCAGCCGCGCTTCTGGAGGGTCAGTCTCCACAGGTCAGAGAGCTGCAGGATCTGCTGCACCGAGCCCAGCCTGCCTGGCCACAGGTTCTCAGCGTGCATGGTGGCGTGGCCGCTGAAGCAGTGGTCTTCATAGCTGAGCATGGCCTCCATCTGCTCTCGCTCCCGGCGGCTCAGGGAGGGGTTGAGCAGCGGGGCTGGTGAGCAGGACAGCATGTAGTACAGCGTCAGGTTCACGGTCAGGCCGGACGGCGTGTGCGTGTCGGTGATCTTCTTCATTTCCACCCCTAGAACACCAACACAGGGCTGCAGGTTAGAAGAAAGGCCTGGCAGGGGCAATGGAGGGGAACAGGGATGAAGGCAGAGGGGTGAAGTTTAGGTCCTAGCCAAGCAAGGTGCAGTAGACCCAGTACTAAGGAAGCTGAAGCAGGAGGATCACCAACAATTTGAGAATAGCCAGTCTGGTCTACATATCAAGACCCAAACTCCTCCAAAAAGAAATCTGGACCCCAATGAAGCTAGTAGTCCTGGTCCCCTCAGGGGTGAGAAAGTCATCCTGCCCATCTAACAAGACTAACTAGAGCCCACAGGCCTAAAACCTAAAGTCTCATTCAAGGGAGTGGAGTCTTCCACAGAGCTCTGACTTGGCCCAACTGAATGGTCAGGCCCCTCATGCCAGGCCTGCCCCAGCCATCCCCAGCCATTTTTCTATCCCTCTGGCCAGTCCTGTAGGGTTTTTTTCTTTTTTCAAGTGAAATCAGTTTTGCTAAGTCTACATCAAGGAGATTCAGAGACACCCACTCGCATTCAAATCCAACATCACTTAGCCTCGCCCAGCCCTGCCCAGCTGTGCAGTCCGTCCTCAGGGCAGAAGCCTGCTTTTCCTGGCCCAGCCATCCAATGGCGGAGACAGAAGGCTAGGTCATTGCCCCGGGGAGCTTCAGGTGTCCTTTTGGTGCCTGAGCAGAGTCTTGGGAATTCTGTTCCTCTTAAGGAGTCACCTCCCCGAGTTGTGCCTAAGATGCGCGGGACCACGAACTGCCCCACATGCCTTCCAAAGGGTCAGACAAGGATCCCAAGCCCCTTCGCTGTCCTGCCAAGGAGCCCTGGCTCTTCATTGATCGAGCCATCCTGCAGTTTTAAACGACATCTCCCAATTTTGTAACAATCTGGTTGGCATATACATACGTACAAGGGGTGTCACATAGACGACCCCCAAATCGGAATGAATTCGAAACTCAGACAGCTATCTGGCCCGTGGACGTCTCTAACTGGACAGCTGACAGGGCACAGACTCTCAGGCTCAAACCCAGCCTGCGCTAAGCTGTCAGCCAGCAACTGCACAAGCCCCCAGACGCCCCCTCCTGCGGCCAATGCCTGTGCCGGCAGCTAGCTACACTGCCCAAAGCATCAGGACCCACCAGTGTCCCTCTCCAGAGTCACAACCTTGGTCCAGCTTCTTTCCTCTTTCACCTGGGCTCCACGCTTACTCTGAAAACAGGAGCGGGAATCTTCAGATGCTATCAGGCCACATCTCTGCCATTTTCCCATTCCTCTTAGGATAAAATCAGTGCTCACCAAGGCCTTCAAGCCAGCCCCCCTCTTCGCTCCCCACCTGCCAGCCACATGCCTTCCAAGCGCCTGCTCCAGGGTGGGCTCCAGCCCGCTCTGCCGCCTTCCTCCCACATGCTGGCTATTGGTCACCACTCAGGCCTCAGCTTAGTGTCTACTCCTCGGAGACCCGGGAAGGCAGAGCTAGGCCAAGCCCCCAACACACACTCACATTTGTCAGTTTCAGCTCTTTCCAAAAGCCATCTTAAATGTCCCTTTTCTGCTGTCTGCCTCCTAGCCTGGCGTAAGCAAGCAAGCACCAGGAAACAGGAACTTGATTTTGTTCACCTGCTCCAGCCCTGGCCTGACGCAGTTAATAAATACCCGAATGAATTACACTCTGTATAAGTAACTCAACGTGAGTCCGGACAACTGGAGCTCTGGAAACCAAAATCTCTCTCACTGCCAATAGGATTTTCTTAGACAACCAAGGAGGAAGAAGTGTTTGTTTGGTGGCACCAGTCCAACCCGCTGACAGGCGACTCCAAGCCCAAGGGCAAGGGGCACCTCAGCTTCATAGGCGTCAGGCAGAGAAGCCCCTGCTGGTGCACCCGCTCAAATCAAGCCTCAGCTTCAAGCACAAACGATAAGACCCAACGTCTGCAATCCAGCTTTCACTTAAATCTCATAGAAACCTACTGAGGTGAGCAATGCATGAAATACCACCCAGAGGGCAATGAATCCAAGGTTACGCAGCTGTGCAAAGGCTGAGCACAGATTCTTCGCCCAATCAGATGCAACGCCCAGGCTGTGGCCTTCAGTGTCCCCCTGCAGCCCTCAGCGGGACACCGCTACAGAGGGCCGTGTACCCTCTTGCGCAGGACCTGTGCTGTGCACCACGCCCTCGGCACGTCTTACCTGGGCTGAAGAGCTGAGCCCAGAGATGCTGGTGGTCCTGAAGCAGCTCAGCCGCCGGCATCTCCAAGAGCTCCAACATTTCCTTCCGGGCCAGGTCCTGGAGAGCCTTGAGCTCCTTGGCTGCTCTGCTCTTGAGCACCTGGGGGCTGATGGGGTCGGAGACGTGCACGACCCACAGCACCGTCTCGTCCAGCTGCGACTTGGGAGCCACCTGGAGCCGGTTCACCAGCTTCTTGGAGGCCACCACGACCAGGTGTACCTGGCCGGTGGGAAACGGGGTGGACCGGCCGGAGTAGAGGAGAAACTGATGGTCTCCGACCTTCTCCAGGGTACTGGTGAAGGCCTTGGGGAGCGGGCCGGCAGTGGGACCCACAGTCTGCAGTGCGGCCACACGCTCCGTGGGGTTGTTGAGCTGGATGCGCTGCAGATAGACGTGGGGTCGGCCCCGGTGCGCCAGAAAGTCCTCCTGCAGCAGTACGCAGTCGCGGCCCGCGCCGGTGGACAGGCCAGAGGCCGAGGCAGGGCCCGCGCCGGCGGCGGCAGGGCCGGACGCCGGAGCGCCGAGCTGTAGGCAGCGCACTCGGCGAAGCAGCCCCTCCCGCAGCAGCAGCACCGACTCGCCCGCCTCGGCCAGCGCGTTCAGAGGACGCAGCTGCACCCAGGGCGCGAAGTCCGGCGCCACGGCGGGCTCTCGCTCCCCGGGAGTCACCCACAGCCGGTTGGCGACCACGTCCAGCGCCAGGAAGCCGTTGCCCACCAGGGCGGGCACTCCAGGGCCCAGCGGCACGGCCTCGCCGCGCTCCCGAAGGCCGCGCCAGGCACGCGTAGCCGCCTCCAAGCAGGCGGAGGGCTCGGCGGCGCCCGGCTCGCCGCGGGCCCAGGGCGGCAAGCGCAGGCCGCCCGCCGCCCGCCGCGCCCCGGAGCCCGCGAACCACAGCAATAGCAGCAAGAGGCAGAGTAGGCCGAGAAGGCGGCGGGCCCAGCTGCTCGACAGCAGTCCCGGCAGCCCCTTCAGCCGCTGCTGCAGCCACATCGGGCCGCCGGGCGCGGGCGACGGCGCGGGGGCGGCCGCGGGGCCCGCCGCCCAGCCCACCGGCCCGGCCGCCCCCGCTTCACTCCTGCGCCTGGATCGCGAAGCCCAACCCGACAGCCGCCTCAGCAGCCGCCCAGCCGCTTCCTCCTACCTTCAGTTCCCTCCTGCCGTCAAGCGACGCGGGCCGTAAACCGCCGCCCAGCGTTTTGCGACAATCGGAAGAGGGCGGGCCCAGGCAGGGGGCGGGGCTGAAGGAGGCGGAGCCACGGAGGGACGCGATCGCTGGCTCTAGAATCCTAAATAATGAAGGCCAAGGGCACGCTGGGATCGCGGAACGGTGGAGGCGTCCAGTTCACTTAAAAAAAATAAAAAAGCACACAGAAAGCCAGCCAAACCGAACACGTGTTGGAACCCGTTTGCTGCTGATGGATTCAACAGCCCTAAAATAAAAAATTAAAAGCAATTTTTGTTTCTGTGAAACTGATAATCCTTAGTTGGAAGAAAGAAAGAAAAAAAAAATTGAACAAAAATTCCCACTGGAAAGGATTTCCTAGGAAATATTTTGTTAACAGCTTTTCCAGGTCTGTCTGGCTGCATGGACACAACATGGGGACAGAAACCCAGCCCAAAACTGTTAGTTTCTCAAACACTTTATTTATTTTTTATTTTTATTTTATTTCATTTTTTGAAGACATGGTCTCGATGTAGTTCAGGCTGGGCTTGAACTCAGCATGTTACCTAGGCTGGCCTTGAACTCATGGAGATCCTCCTGTCTCAGCCTCCTGAGGGCTGGGGTTACAGGAGTGCTTCACGGTGCCTGTCATACTCTTTTTTTCTTAAAAAAAATCTTTTATTGGCATACGTTTTTATTTTAATATTTAGTTGTTTTATTGTTGTTGTTGTTGTTGTTTTTGTGGGACTGGGGTTCAAACTCACAACCTTGCACTTAGGCAGGCACTTGGGCCACAGAGCTATTCCCCAGCCCCAATATTTAGATCTTTGTTCCGTTTCTATTTTAGTTTAGTGCACGGTGAAAGCTGTGGGCCTAATTAATCTTTAGGATGTGGAAATCCATTTTTTCCAGCATCATTTATTGATGAGGCTTTTTTACAGTGAAGGAATTTGGCCCCTTTGTCAGAGAGAAGGTGCAGAGTCTATCAATATGTCTAGATTTGTTTCTGCATTATGTTTTAGATTACAATTTGCCAGTTATCAATGCCCCTATAATTTTTTAAACTGGCTGTGGTGGCATATGCTTGTAATCCCAGCATTCTGGAGGCTGAAGCAGGAGGATTCCTGAGATTTCGAGGCCAGCCTGGGCTATGTAGGGAGTTCAAGGGCATTGTACACTACAAAGCTAGTCTCTGTCTCAAACTATCCCTCAACATTGTGTTTTGCTTTGGTTCTTGGCAAAAAAAAACTTCAGTTTGAGGGGCCACTGAGATAGTTCAGCAATCTAAAGCACCTGCTTAAGAAAGCTTAGGCAACTGCAGTTAGATCCCCAGCACCATAGGCCACACCAGCCCCACCCCCAGGTCAGGCTGAGCCACCCCCCTCCCCAACAACAATAACAACAACAACAGAAAACTTAAGTTTGAACCCAGGGCAATATAATGAGCAGCTATGTCCACTTGGGTTTCTGGACATTCCAAAGCCAGATAGGATTCCACAGTTATTGGAATTTTTTTTGTTTTGTTTTGGTGGGACCAGGATTTGAACTCATGACCTTGCACTTGCTAGGCAGGCGCTTGCGCCATGGAGCTATCTCCCCAGTCCCCTAGTTGTTGGAAATTAAACAGTCACTTGAGGTGGCTTCTTGTGGCCGGTGAGTGGACACTGAGTTGTCTGCAGAGGTCAAGGGCCAGTGCCTGTTGGAAGACACCTGTCTGGGTGATCTTAATTCTAGGGTGTGTTTCCCCTCTGTGTGTGTGTGTGTGTGTGTGTGTGTGTGTGATGCTGGGAACAGAGCCCAGGCCCCCAGGCCCCGCGGGCAAGGACTCTTAATGCTGAGCTACATTGCCCGACCTGCTACCTTTTATTTAATTATTTTTTAAAATTTTGCTATCTTTTATTTTAAAAAAAGATTATCAGCTGGGAGAGGTAGTCTCAGCTTCTTGAGAGGCTGAGGTAGGAAGATCCCTTGAGCCTAGGAGTTCGAGACCAGCCTGGCTAAAACAGCAAGACTGGGGACCACCCACGGGATCCCCTCCTGACCCTCTCTCTTGGACAGGAGCTTTCATTCCCCTAATAAATATATTCTGCTAAAAATAAAATGAAATAAAATTAAAAAAAGCAAGACGGCTCAAAAATAAATAAATAAATAAAATCTTCTAACTCAGCACCCTGCACTTGCCAGGCAGGCGCTTATGCCCCTGAGCTAGCTGCTCAACCCTAAATGAAAACATACATCGTGATGCCAGGCGCAACTGCACACACCTGTAATCTCAGCACTTGGGAGATTCAGGCAGTAGAACTGCTTCGAGTTTGGCCAGCCTTATATGGCAAAACCTTGTCTCAAAAAGGAAAACATCACACCACAGCCGCCGCCACCACGCTAGGCATGGCATGGTGTGGTTCAAACTGACCACTTATTATTTAACTAACTTGGTTAGGAAATGCCACATTTCTGTGTGATACAAAATACAGAAGGCACAAAAGAGTGAAGGGTGATTATTGAACCTTCTTCTCTGCAGGGACCGCTGTTAATAGATCCCTCTCCCCATGTGGACCTGCTGTTGTCGGTCTCTTAGATATTCTTCCAAGCACTCTACTTGCTTACAAATATAAACACAGATCTGTATCTTGTTCCCTGGATAGAAATTATAGCATGTTGAGCCAGGCATGGTGACTCATGCCTGTAAACCTACACTTGGGAGGCTGAGGCAGGAGGATGACCAGGAGCTTGAGCTCAGCCGGAGCTACATAATGAGCTGAAGGCCAGCCTGGACTACAAAGTGGGGGCCTGTCTCAAAAATCCAGAAAATTGCCTGCCTGGCAAGTGCAAGGTCCTGAGTTCAATCCCTGGTTCTGCAAAAAAAAAAAAAAAAAAAAAAAAAAAAAGTGGGGGCAGGGAGATAGCTCTGTGGCACAAGTGCTTGCAAGTGCAAGGTCGTGAGTTCAAACTCCAGTCCCGCAAAACAAAAATCCACAAAATAAAAAATAAGGAATTACAGTGTATGATATATGCTTATACCCTACTTTTCTTTTCCTTTTTTTTTACTTAAGGTGACAGCTTGGAAATCCTATAATTATTGAAGCTACGTGCTGATGGGAGAGTGACAGATCATCTGGAAGCGAAGAGCATCCATCCCTCTAAAGCTAAGGTTCTTTTTTCAGCTGACAAAGAGAAAGCCCCTGCAGCATGGGGCAGCTGCCCCAGTGGCCCTTGCAGCCTTTGCGCCTCCCAGCACAGCGGAGCCTGCCCCTTTAACTGCTCACAGCACGTGTTGCACGCACTGGGAGAAACATCTGGGCTGCAGCCACTGCTGGTTAAAAAGACAGGCCTCCTAGAAACTTGGACCAGGTTCAAGCTCCAGCAGTTTGCTGAAGGGGAGCGGAAGTGGATACCACGGGGGTGGCAGGCAGGCTTTGCCAGAGTGTGTCCTTTCTGCTGGAGAGGCCAGAAACCTCCAAAAGGAAATATCATTCCCCCCCGCCCCCATTTAGGATGGTCGTGGGGACACAGGCCTTGGCCCACAGCCCACGCGTGTTACCTGACCAAGGAGGGAGGTTTTCCCGCGAGTCCAGCAAAGGGAAGTCAGAACTGGGTCCCAGGGCTGCCCCACTACATCCCACAACAGCGGTGTGACGTTGGTGGATTGCTTCAGAGAACTGAGCCCCAGTTTCCTCCGAGGTCACTCCCGCCTAACTTAAGCACAAAAGACAGAGCGGGCTCTGTGTCCTTGCTCCCCATCCCTGCATTTCCTCTTCCATCTGCATCCTCCTGAATCCAAAACATCCGGTGGCCTCTGGGACGAATCCTGTCCCAGCTGCAGCAGCTCCCAACCTTGTCTTTAGATTCTCAGCACATCTCTTCCCGGTGCTGGCCTTGTGATCTCAGTCCTCCTGCTGGTTCCTCCGGCCACATCTGTGCAGTGAGCGAATGGAGGCAAAGAGCTGCCTCCCTGGTTTTCCGGACTGTCTTCGTCTTCTCAAAACAACTCCTTCCATTTGAATTGTACAAATAATATATATGCTTTTTTTGATTTGCTTTTTTGCCTTTTTGAGACAGGATCTTACTATACAGTTGTTTAAGCTGATATTTTTTTTTTTTTTTTTTAATCTTTTTGAGACAGGGTCTTGCCATGCAGCTCAGGCTGGCCTTGAGCTCAGTTTTGTAGCCCAGGCTGGTCTCAAACTCACACCGATCCTCCTGCTTCAGCCTCCCAAGTGCTGGGATTATAGGCGTGCGCCACCCCTCCCGGCTCAGGCTGACTTTGAACTCATTCTGGAATCCAGGTTAGCCTCAAACTCACAGCGATTGTCCAAGTGCTGAGATTACAGGTGTGCGCCCTCACGCCAGACCGCACGTCTATTCTTTGAAAAAAGATTAAAAAAATATCTACCCATTGCAGCATGATGCGCTGGCCCCAGCCCTGGGGCGCGCTGAGATGGTGACAGAGTCGGGTCGTGATGGCGTATGCTTGTAATTCCAGCGCTGAGGCTGAAAACAGGATCGCCAAGAGTCAGATCTGCATAGTGAGACCCTGTATCAAAATACACAAATGAAAAAAAAAAAAAAAAACAAACCCCTTATCTAGAAAAAACATGAAACAATGTATATAATCCATGCAAATTACGTATGAAATTAGATATACATTCTGCAAACCTAGCAATAATCACTGTACGTAGTTGGCTATAATTTTCTACTCATTTACTTATTTATTTCTGATTTATTTTTAATTTGACGTAGGATCTCGCTATATATTTCAGTCGGGCCTTGAACTCTTTGTGTAGCCTGCCCTGAATTGGCAGTGAGCCTCCTACCTCAACCTCCTTGAGGACACTGGCTGGGGAGCCTTCGCTCTGAGCTCCTGGGGTTGCAGGCTGGGTTTTGGGTGTCTGTGGCGAGGTCTTAAGTGCCTCATTCATTCACGCGTTCTTTCACTCTTTAGCCCAGCGATTACCCTCCCACAGCAATTCTGGCTGGGCCCTGAGGTTGGAATTCATTGATTCCCTTGTCCGG
>PVKN010002432.1:0-42573 GCA_004027915.1 Capromys pilorides | reverse complement strand
TTCAGAGGTTATTTCTGTTCTCATTTCCTCTCTACCTTTCCACAGTTGTTCTACTTTAGTTGCTATTAATTTAAAAATGACTTTTTCAAGTTCAGAAATTATTTCTAATCTCATTCCCCCATGCTTTTCTGCAGCTGTTTTTTAGCTTCAGACTCTAGTACTTCAAAGATTTCTTTTTTAACTTCAGAGCTTACCTCCAATCCGAGTTCCTCTATATGTTTCTACATTTGTTTGGTTACTTCACATGCTACAAATTCAGAGATTTCGGCTGTATGATTCCCAATTTCTTGAATGGTAATGACTCCTGTATTTGTTTCAGGTGGACTCAGGACCTGAGATTGCATTTTGCTCCTTGTCTGTATCCTTCTGAGTAGCTGTGATCTTTGGTGCAGGACTGCATGCCCGCGGGTTGTTCCTTCAGTCTGGGCTGCTTGGGTCAGCTGAACTGTTTGTAGGCTGAGGGAGAGGGGGTCTCACTCACCTGACAGGTATGACACTGGGTGATAGGCTGCACTGGGGTAGGCCAGAGGAGGTCTCATGTGGCAGGCCTGGTGCTGGCTGGCAGACCTAGGGCACTGTCTGATGGCAGTAGGCTGCGCTGGCTGTGGGCCTCAGGTCCCTCACCTGGCAGGCCTGTCCCTGGCAGGCCTGACTCTGCCTGATGACAGTAGGCTGTGCTGGCGGTGGGCCTGAGGTCCCTCACCTGATGGGCCTGGCACTGGCAGGCCTGATGCTGCCTGATGATGATCCATCCTAGTTGTTTTTAAGAGATCCTTTCTTACCTTTTCACTATCTGCAACTGTGTCTTCAACATCTGAAACTCTATCTTCACTTTCATTCATACGATTTGCCAGCTTGTGATTGAGATTTTATTTTCCTATATATCTCTTTGAAACTGCTTCATGCAATTTATTTCTTTCTTATATTGTCCATTCAAATATTCCATCATTTTTCTATTCTCCTCTAATTTTTATCAATATCTTCTTTAGAGGCATTTATTCAGCCTCTCATTACAGCTTTCCTTTCTTTTTCTACTTGAGATTATTTCTGATCTGACTTCCTCTCTACCTTTCTGCAGTTATTCCTTTATTTCATACGCTGTTAATGCAGTGATGTCTTTGTTTACCTCAGAGGTGATTTCTGATCTGATTTCTTCTGTACATTTCTGCAGTTTTTTTTTGTTGTTGTTTTTGTTTTTTTTTTGCTTCAGACGCTATTAATTCAGAGATTTCTTTTTTTTACTTCAGAGTTTATTTCTTTTTTTTCCCAGAGGTTATTTCTGATCTGATTTCCCCTATACCTTTCTGCATTTGTTTCTTTATTTCAGATGCTATTAATTGAGAGATTTCAGCTGTATGATTCCCATTTTCTTCTATGCTAGTGTCTCCTGTATTTGTTCTGGGTGGGCTCGGAGCCTGAGATTGCATCTTGCTCCTTCTCTTTGCCATTTTGTATAGCACTGTCATCTGATCTTTGGTGTAGAACTTCGGTGAACTTATGCCATTAACACCTACTGAAATTTGGGTCCTGAAATACCAAGTTTGGTCTTGCCCAGTTGTGCCTGGCTGTGTCTGGCTGCTGTGCTCAGCTTCTTCCCGCTGCAGCTCATGAGTAAGTGAACTTATTCTGCTCCTCTGGCAAAATGTTCATCTCTTCAATCAGTGGAGAGGGTCTGACCCCCCAGCCCCTCTGCAGGGAATTTTCCACAGCAGATGTTGGGGTGGGCTCTGGGTAGGGAAGAAGTTCTGGTGCCACAGGGGGCACAGGCTGAGAGTTCCTACCTGCATGCCCATCACTCTGGGTTCTGGGCAGGGACGAAGTTCTGGAGGTGCAGGGGGTGCATG
Organism: Capromys pilorides; assembly: GCA_004027915.1. Lineage (NCBI taxonomy): Eukaryota > Metazoa > Chordata > Mammalia > Rodentia > Capromyidae > Capromys > Capromys pilorides. Next base: position 40,729 of record PVKN010002432.1, on the reverse strand, counting down.
CCAGGTGCCGGTGCTGCATGCCTACCAGTACAGGTTCTGGGTGGGGGAACATAACAGTTAATCTTAAAAATAAATGTCAACTGAACAACAGTATAGTTGGTATGTGGAAGATTGGTTTTAAATGCCTGGCCATTTGGAGGCACTGAGCTAAGGGCAAAGAGGGAAAGGCAAAGGAAAGTAGATGGTAGAGGTGAGGCAAACAAGTAGGATTACAAAGGAGATGTGAGACTACTTCAGAGAGCAATCTAGATGGCATGAAAGAAACCTTACCAAGAAAAACTTTAAGCACTTGCCCAATTTCTTTGGGATATCTCCAGAGGGCAGAGCTCACTAAGGGAGAGATCTAAGTCATGAAAACCATCAATGTTCGGGTCTCAGAAAAGAGGAGTATCAACGTGGTTACCTTTGAGATCTGCTGTGGAGCACCCTTCCGATGTATCTGTGTGGGCCCTGGAGGCATTCTCCTGGCCACTATATCTGGCCCTTTGCCTTGCCTTTTCTCATCCCTCACACTGCGCTCCTGCTCTACATCCTGGCTATCACGAATTAAGCGGCTCTGCTCCACTGCGCCATCACGTTTCTGCCATGGAGCTGTGGACCATGGACTGAATCCCCCTAAAGCTAAGCCAAATTAAGCTTCTCTTTGAGGCTGTGAGCATCAGATATTGGGTCCAACAACTGGGAAACTGACCAACACAGACACTTCATCCCACACTTTAAGCCTTGAACACTATGCAGCAGTGCACATGGTCAGACACTGATTCAACGTAAATACACACACATATTCATGCTTGCATCATCTATGATGCCAAAGTGCTACGAGCAAGCTAAACGTGAGATCTGCAGCTCACTGCTGCACAACTATGTGAAATCTACAACCATCAAAGTCATTTTTTAAAAATATGCAGTGGCAGAAGAGAAATGTTCACCGATAAAGGTAAGAAATCTGTGAACAAAACTGTGTACTCAGCAGGATGTGTATACATACATACTCATTATTAGGTAAGAGCTAAATATGGATTGGAAGTCAATGGTTATATCTGGCAATTTGTTTACCTTTTTTTCTAAATAACATCTAGTATTTTCTACCACAAACAGTATAATTTTTATATATTTACACAGAGGGGAAAAAAAGCAATTTTTGAAAACTAAAAAGGACTTTTTACAAAGATGGTGCTGAAAATACAAAAAGAAACCCTAAGGCCTCCCAAGATGAAAGCCAACGCTAAAGTTCTGAAGGCTAGGCCCCCAGAGTGCAGCCGAGTACTATGCTGTGTTCTCAGGGCAGTGCACATAATCCAAAAAGAGCACCACTAGGAAAAATGGCTCTGACCACTGTTCCATGGTCAGATTCTCTGGGATGGAGTCAACCAGTAAGATGACCAAAGACACAAAGACAGCAACGGACTTAGGTTCACACAAGCACCGTGGACATCAAGGCTAATAAGCAACAGCTCGAACAAGCTATTTGAATCTCTGAGACTTGGGCTCCCTGAGGTGAACACTTGGACATGTTCGGGGAGGCAAACAAGGGCACAATCAACGGAGCTCCTAAGATGCTGTGGAGGACATGCACTATGCCAGGATCATGTAAACTGGGTCCAGCTGGCCAGTGCTAAATAGTGTAAATGTTACCACCAAAATAAAGGAAAAGAGAAAGGAAGAGGGAGGGAGGGGAGAAGGAAGGTGGAAGAAAGGAAGGAGAAAAATAACATAAAGTTACTAAGCACTATTCATTGCTACCCCTGTAATAATCTCCCCAGGTGAAGAAAAAGAAGCAGATCTTGTGACTAATTTTAAAAATCAAAGGATGTGTTCCAGCTCCTTTTATATCATTCCCCTTTGTCTCCTGCCTGCTGCATGCTGATACAAGGAGCTGGGCTTTTTGTTCCTGTAACCCTGGGCTTATCCTCATCAATAATGATTTGTCAGAACTATTTCCTGACTCAAAACTGAAACCATGGGAAAGGTGGAGGATCTTTTTAGTTTTCAGAAACTGAGTGCTAGTTCTATGCATATGAATACTGAAGGAGAGGAAATGAAATAAAACATAAGACACAAATATGTTCTTTATGCTGCCACAAATTCTTTTTAAGCAAAACCGAGATAAGTTTAGGTTTAAGACTTTCTTTTTAATGCTGTCTTTGTCCTATTCAAGCATTAGCTGAGTCATAAGTCTCTCTATGTATGAAATGGAAAATAAAATGCCAGGGACAACCACTGCACTGGGAGTCTGAGCCACATGGTCTATTATTTCCTGCAGACGTAGACACAGTCTTGACTTTGTGAATTCCTAACTTTTGCACCTACAAAAAGAGAACCAAATGACAAATAAGGACAAAGAAGTGGCACCTGATGCCTCTTAGCCAGATGTTGATAAGTTCAGAGGAAATTTCAAGACCGCTTACCCAGTGGGACAGAAACCAAATGTCTACAAGGGTTAGACTGGTAACAGAAATGAGTGAAACAAATTCAAATGTGGAAGCTTAGTAAAAGAATAGAATCCTGTCTCTGTGTAGAAATGTGGACATTTCAAAGATCATCCCCAAATGGCTCAGTTTCTGCTTCCCACAGAAAGATACAAAGTTGTCAAAAGATCCAGCTTCAGAAGTCAGAGCCCTGCAGGATAGAAGGCAGCAGGCAACAGCAGCCATTAGGCCCATGACCCTAATTGGATTATCAGCGGCCCAACATTCAGCTTTGAGTAATTACCTATTCCAAGCTTATGCAAATAGCTTGGTCTAGACATCTCCCATTACTAATGGAAGACAAGAATTTTATGTTTTCTGAAACATATTTGGAATTTTTTAAAGATTGATTGATTGATTGATTGATTTGGTACAGGGTCTCACTATGCATCTTGAACTCACAATGATCCTCCTATCTCAGCTCTCCAGTACTCGAATTGTATGTGTGCACCATTATATCCAGTGTCAGTGGTTGACACAGAGTGGGGCCAGCATGCCATGTGGTACTAGGGATTGAACCTGGGTCCTTGTGCTTGCTGGGGAAGGAAGTGAGACCACCAACCTATCACCCTAGCCCCAGAATTTTTAATGCTGACAATAAATTTGACCTTTGGGGCAAAACTCGTCTGAGGGCTACCTTTGGCCCTTGTGCCAATGCCTGGCCCCTTCTGGTTCTACTTCACCCATGTGGGGACCCTGAGATTGGGTGAGTGAATCAAACGGCCCTCCATTGCCAAGAATGAAACACCAGTGTTTTGTCACCCAGCTGAGGGCTCAGCCCTGCAGATCCGTCTTTGAGTGTCCAGACAGATCTGGAAAGGGAAGTTTATAAATTCAACATAGCCAGCCACAGACTTCAGTACCCAGCTGACCCTGGCAGGGTTGCTTGGGCAAAGAACAAGGCAAGGAAGAGAGATTCACTGCCTCATTATGCAGCAAGCAGGGAGGCAACCACGGGGAAAGAGAAGACCCTGCACCCATGTCAGTCTGTTAGAGTCTCAAGGAATCTCTAATTGTTTCAGACATTGTTGTAACAGCATAAGCATCAAAGCTCAATCATTATTCCAATAATACCCAAAATGGCCTTTCTATTTTCTCAGGCACTACCTCTCTCTTATATGCTGAACAAAGATCATCCTCAAGTGGCTGAGTTCGTTATTTCCATAGAAAGATTCGAGGTTGCCGAAAGACCCAGCTTTGGAAGTCAGAGCCCTGGAGGACAGAAGGCAGCAGGCAACAGCAGCAATTAGGCCCATGACCCTAATTGGATTATCAGCGGCCCAACATTCAGCTTTAAGTAATTACCTATTCCAAGCTCATGAAAAAATAGAGCTCAAGTCATTTCTTATTCCCCTTTCCAACACAAAGCAAGAAAAAGTTTCTCTTGTAATATGTGGGAGTTTCTATTAATGAGGCAGAAAACAAATTCTTGGAGAAAAAAAAATACATATATCTGCATAGCCTGATGATGTGATTTCTTCCATTATTAAGAGATTTTTCGGGGCCAGCAAGATAGTTCAGCGGTCTAAAGCGCCTACTTAGGAAAGCTTAGGCAACTGCAGGGACTGCGGTTAGATCCCCGGCATCACATGCTGCACCAGCCCCACCCCCAGGGCAGGCTGAGCTGGTCGTAAATAAATAAATAAATGTCTGAAAATTATTAAAAAAAAGACAGAGATTTTTCTTTAAAAATCTAAGAAGCTAATAAATTTAAGTCCCAATTCATAGTCTAGTCATACTTCTATACTAAAGCCTGCACGAGATAGGAAGTTTTTTTCCAAATATCACTTATTGTCTCCTATGCATCATCAGCTCTTCCTGTGACAGCTCCTGTGTTGGACAGAGTTAAGGGCGTCTTAAGAGAGACCAAGAGCTAAAAGCTTTTGGAGATCACAGATTTGGGGTGGAAAAATGAACACCACCCAGGGCCATCACAAAATAGTGTGATTCTTGGGAGTATGGACATCAGTAAGTGTGGTGGAAGCTGAGGATGGAACAATCAGTGGGGCCACAATACCATGGAGCATCAAGGAAAGCTGCTCAGAGTAGATACCAGCGGACAGTGAAAGATGAGTAGGAGTCTCCTAGACCAACAGGGTAGCAGAAAAGACAGGTAAGATGTTGCCAGAAAGTATGGAAATCCTGCTGGCTCAGGAGACCCTGTGCCACTAACAGCTGGGGTATGTGGCAGGCATGGTGTCATGCAGCGCATGTGACACTGTACCAAGCATTTCTGTCATGGTTAGCTCCTTAGGACCATGGATCAGAATTTGTATGGAGGACTTCTATGTGCCAGGCACCAAGTAAAGGGCTTTGCAGTAATAACTCACTTGGCAAGCTTGTGCAGATATCCCCCAATCTGCATGGTGCAGATGGTATTTCAAGGAAGCTGGCCATTGTGCCCTGCCTACGTCACAAGACCAGAGAGGGTAAAACTGAAAGTCACACCCAAGCAGAAAAGTCCCAAGGTCCCCTCTGCACCATGTACCTGCTTCCCACCTCCCAAAGCAAAGCACACTGGTGAGTTCTTCCCATGAAGAGAGCTGACTTCCAATGCAGTGGACAGAGAACCTGAGGCCCCAGTTGTGATACCAACTACCCCAGGTCTGTGCCAGATGAATGCTTATCAATATGTTCCTGTACATCCTGAGAGAAAGAGGTCAATGGAAGCCAAGGCCAATGAAGGCAGGGGCTGAGGAAGCTGGCTCACAGCCAGATATGCACCTATATAAGTAAATGAGATTCATTCATTCAATGCACATTTCTTGAGCATCTGTAATGTCCCAGCAGCACAGAATTCATGGTCACGATGCAGACCTAGTCCTTACCTGACAGAATTCTGCAATTAAGTAGGAAAGAGAAGTGATATGATTAACCATTGCAGTGCAATTAGGAAGCTTTTGGGAAGAAGCAGCACAATTCTTAAACCATGAAGGGAACTTTCCACCTCTTGTCCATGTTCAGGAAAGGAGATCTTCAAGAGCTAATGCCTGGGAGCATGGTAAGGGTCTAAAGACCATGGAAAGGGAGTTTGCTATCAGTTAAGATAAGACTGGTGTCTTTGTCACTTTTCTCATTGTTGAAGCAAAATACATGACATCCAAAGTTAAAGGATGGAAAGTTTACTGTAGCTCTCAGTTTGTAGAAGTTTCAGTCCATAAAAATAAAAAAAGAAGTCTCGGTCCACAGTTGGCTAGGTGCATGGTGGGGTTGGACGGCAGAGGGCCAGTGTGCAGGAGAAAGCGTCCCTGGTGAGGCAGAGGCCATGAGGCCACAAGCAGCACAATGCAGAGCAGCAAGCAGCAGCAGCAGCTCTCTTTCTGGCCCTGATGTTCTGCCCAGGCTCCACTCCCTTAGGGAAGGGAACACTCACACCCAGAACCCTGCCAAACCAACCCATGGACTAACTTCATCATCACAACCCTGGATCCCAGCACTGCACACCAAATCCCAGGATCACACTCGAGATCTTGTCACCTCTGGCAGGCCCTACCTACGACCATGGGAGTCATAGCGGGTACCCAGACATAAGTCGTAACAGCCAGGTGCTGCATTTACAAACACACTTCCTCACGTCTACAATGGGTAGCACAGCAGGGCCTCTTGCTATGTTTGTGTCTTTTTGGTTTATTTGGGGGGTGGGGAGGGTTTCTTTCAAGAGTTAAGTGAGCCGACATGTGCCATGATGGAGCACACAGTAGGTGCTAAAGCCACACCCAGCCCGGTACTTCATATTCGGGGACGAAGTGCTGCCAGGCCTACCTTGAGAGCTGCAGGAAAGACACAGCACGGAGTCCAACTTCTTTTTCAATGAATCCCTTGGAAGTATAATAAACCCTGTAATATGCAGAAGGATGATGAGTCCAGCCCCAAAAGACCTGGAGTAAAATATGGAAGACATCTAGTGCCGTCACAACCAAGTGGCCTTGAGCCCCTCCGGCTAATTTCATTTTCACTGTTCAACTAGGTGTTACTATTAGTCCTGTGTTAATCATTGTAGAGAACAGAATCTGATAAAATAAGTAAACTATCAGATGCAAAAGTTATATGTTTTGTTATATGGGTCTTGCTTTAACTTGGCCTTAACCACCCAGCAGAAAAGCTAAACCAGGGGGCATAAAAAGTAAAGCCAGATTAGTATGCTGAGCTGTAAAAGGCTCGTCAACAGCTTCTGACATTGCCAGTTCTGCCAATAACCCACTACTATTATGGAATATTGGAGTATGTATACAAGTACTTTCTACTAGTTCAATGAGAAGAAATATTTATACCAGTAGTGTTTAGAAAAGTTATCATGTCTGCATCTTGTACTCAGAACTACTATGAAGACAACAATGTGCATTGTATTAATTATTATGGCTGTGCTACTCATGTGTTGTGAAACTGTCTCATTGTCATTTCTTATGAAACATAACAAAAAAGTAAATTATGGGCCAGAGAAAGCCTTCCAGGTGGATTCGCTTAATGCTCTTGTAAATGTAGTCTCCATATTATTTAGAAGCTATACCATATTGTTGAAGGCAGCTCATGATAAAATATAGCAAGGAAGGAAGCACTGAGGTAAAAGGCCACATTCTGTCCATTTAATATGAGCATAAGAGAAAGACCGTGGCTATCATAGACCTGTGTCACTTTCAGCTGTGCAACTTCTGTGGAGTTAGTTGATCTCTCTGAGCCTCCATGCTCTCATTTGCAAAATGGGGAAGAGCAGTACATTCTTCAGAGCACAGTGTCCTGGGGAATAAGAAACCAGCATGTCAAGTGCTTGAAATATAGAAGCTTGAAAATGTGGGAATCCAGCGGGTGGCATTGGCTTCCTCGATGCTGCTCATAAGACGCCCCAGACCCAGGCGTCTTCGTGACCTTACCTGGCCCACTCTCTCCTGGCCAGAACTCAGCCAATCTCCAGGGAAGCTGCTCCCTGAGACGCTGCAAACCTGTCCACTCCACGGATAGCAGCTGCTGGGCGCCTTCCTCTCCTTAGATGTCTCCTTTCCTATCCTGTAGGCCATACCCTCTCCTGTCTAAGGCCAGCCCTCAACCATTCCCAAGCAAGTTCTGTGCCTCCCGAATCCCCGTGCTCTCTCCAGCAGGGCCCCCACAGCAAAGGAAGCCTCAGCGGCCTCTTCTTCCCCAGCCTCCTATCTTGTGATCATTACAAGTTATCTATTTCCAAAAACATACTCTACTTCCTGCCTTTTGTCCCAAGTCCTGGGGGCTTTCAGTTTGCACCTGCAGGCCAGCTATCTCCTTACATCGCCATCCTTCACTGCAGCTCCATGTCGAAGCTCTTTGCAGCAACAGGCCTGACCTGACCTCTCCCAACACACCACTCAACAGAGGTGTGCCCTTGCCCCTGGCAGGAAAGTTAAGACAGAGCAGCCCATGTTGTCTGGGGCCCTGCTTCATCCCTGTTTATTGCTTGCAAACTAAGAGTGCTAACTGATAGTCTCTCTCATCCTTAAAAGCTTGTTGTTTAATAAGGCGTCACCAACTTTCCTTTTGGAGATCACCAGTGATGGCCACCAGATGCATGAAGTAAGGGCATGCATCTGGGCTTCAGGAAGTCCGTGAGGCTGGAGGCTAGTATTGGGACAAGACAGTACCAGATCTCCACTGAGCACTGAGGAAAGAGAGAACCAGGGGAGAGGGGCCAGGAGAAGGGACCAGGGCAGGAGAGCTCAGGAACTCATGGAGCCAGGAGCCAAGTGGAGGGAAAAGCCAACAGCTATGGTGGGTGAGTCCAACTGTGGCTCTCAGCTTTTTCCCTAGGCCCCTTTTTCCCTAGTTTTCCTCTCTACCTCTTCAAATGCCAATGGACAGGAAGGCCCCCAGGCTGGTAGCTGAGTCCAATCTTCTAAGTCTCACCAATTCTTCTTTTTCCATTTTTGTTGGAGGACAGATGATAAATAACTAATGGAGTGAATACCACTCAGTTACAAAATAAAAGTCATCCATGCAAGGGGCCAAGGGCCACATAGAACCCTTTCACTAGTGGCCAGCATGGACCTTTAGGTCACAGAGCTGAAGAGCAGTCACGATCATGCCCAGAGACACCCTCCATTGCTGGGATCTGGGGTGGTTTTAGACCACAGAATAGCCTCTGTCCAAAGTTCTGATAGGTACTTAGTATGCAGCAATTGTTCTCACGTGTGTTTGTATGGGAACTGGGCTTTTCTGCAGCTGCTGATGCTGTATTTGCAAAACTATCAGCTTTACCATCAATCCCCAAAGCTTGTATGGTCTCTGAATTATTTAATGCTACATCCCAAGAAGGCTGTGAATAATGGAATGAGGTGTAAATAATCTTATCTCTGTCTCTACACGCAGAGATCATGAAGGGGCACCAAAAAAGGCTCCATACTGCCAGACTCCTACAGCACCTGGGCATGATTAAAAGCCGAGCCAGATGCCCCTAGATAACTGCTATTCCTTAGTGTGTAAAAGAAATGAGCAAGTGCCTCATATTTCCTATGTGGAGAGAAGCAATTATATATCAAGTTTCAGGTTCAAATGCCTCCAGTATAATTACAGCTCTGCTTTAGAACCTGACAGATTAGCCAGTCCTTCCACCTGCCAGGGAGGCAGGCAGACTGGCTCTGCTAATTGACAGACAAGATGCTAAGCCCAAGAGAGATTCCCTGTATTAGACAAACAGCTCAGGTGAGCCAGGGCTGAGCCACAGCCTAGGCCTCCAGACTGTCTCCCATCTTTCTTCCGTCCACGACGAGGCTGTCTGTAGATCAACACACATTTGCCTCCTAACAGGTGTGTGGAGGGAACGTGAGCCACATCATGGATCTTTCTGAGCTGCTGGCAGCTTGTTGTGTGGGCACGGGAATCCTGTTTCTTTTCAATTCCACATCGAGAGTGTCAGACACTACTTGTTGACCTACTTAGGTAACAGGAGCCATAGAGGCAGAGGGAAGAGGGTGAGGGTATAAGTGGTGTTATGTTGCTATATGACCAAAATGGAAACCACGTTTTGCAGCCCCAAGCAGAACACCAAAAGAACATAGAATCAGGAGACAGATTTATCTATGTCGACAGACACTGATTAGGATCAATCCCAAAATACCACGCCTTGATCTCTGGTGGTCTAGGGCTGATATTGGATAAGCAAGCAGAAAATACACAGGCAGGATGGCACCTCGATTGGGAATCATATATCCAGCTGTTTTTAAGAGACAGGAGCAACCAGATCTGGAACAGGAACTGTTACTTGGGCAACTAACAAACTTATAAATACTGGGACAGTGTATTAGTGGCAATGTTATCTCCATTTATAAACTCACATCCCTAGGCTCAGCAGAGTGAGTCGAGAAAAATGCTGGTCAGTCCTGCTGTTGTGTAGATTTTCCAATCTTCCAAAGGCAAGGAGCCCCACAGGGGTAGAGATATGGTGTTTCAAGAACAATTCACAGGAATAGTCTGGGTTAACCAAAAGGTTCTCAATGTTAACCATTCAAAATCACTAAATTTCAAAATGCCCCCATCATATAAGTCTATCCCCTTGATCAGAAGAGATCAAACTATAAGAATACAGCTCCCAATGCAATTGTTGTACTCCTTTAGAGAAACTATATTTTCAAAGGTCTTTCTTCTCTAAGGAGCTCACTACCACCCAGCCATGCCCCCCATAAGGAGTCCACGTGGGTCTGTGTCTCTATAGACATTTTCAGTCCTCCCTCATGTCCACCTCAACAGGGCCTCTCATTGCCAAAATCACATAGACATCACTAAGGAGTCAGGGAAACAGCATTTTCAGCTAATTAAGGGAAGCAAGTTATTAGAGGGAGAAACTATTCAAAAAATAAGGAAATCTAGTATGGTAGAGAGCAGAAATATTGCCTAATTCAAAGAACAATTGGAAAGAACTGTTTTTTTTTAATTTCTTTATTATTATTATTATTATTATTATTATTATTTACAATAGTTAATACATTGCATAATGTTGTCTTCATCATAGTTGTGCAGACATGATTTCTTGTCTAAACATCATTAGTATAGATCTTTTTTTTCATTGCACAAAGAGAAAGTAGCTGTATATATAGTCCAATAGTCCATAATAGTAGTTGATTATCAGCTCATCTGTCATTATCAGAGGCTGCTGACTTGAGCCTTTTATAACTCAACATATTAATATGGCTTTCCTTTTTATACCTTGTGGTTATACTTTTCTACTGGATGGTTAAGACCAAGACAAAGTGAGACTCATATTACAAAAAAATATATAACTTTTGTATCTGACAAGGTCAGACAGGTCCCCTCAGAGTTTACCCTGAAACCATGTACTGTGGTTTGCAGAACTTTTGTCAGTGTCAGCCATCTGGATGAATCACTGCCAATGTTTGACCATTTTGCTCTCTGTGGAAGCCTGAGAGAATGTTTTCTCTCTAGATGACTCTCCTTAGGCACAACATATTAACCAAAATAGATTCAACCCAAGACATTGTACTGCTTCAGCATCAAGACCAGAATAGTTTCCCAAGTCAGATCGATGATTCCACTTCCCCTTCAGTGCTGTGGAAGAGTTTTATCACGGGATGACACGGCACTACTTGAGACAGGAGCCTCCACTTGTTCTCCCCCTTTTCCTCCTTTTCTCTCCTTAAATTTATTGTGACATCAAATTGTGATTTTTATCTCTGATACTTCCACAAGGATTCTTAAAAAAAGTAAATGTGCCCAATTTTTCTTTATTTACTCAATAACATTTTCAACATCTCCACATGGCACAAGTGGTCTACAGACACCCTTAGAACAAGCTATTTGAAAATGAGCTCCTGCCTCTCCCTCAGGTTGGTTCTTTTCCCTAATACCTTGATTCGTTTGGTTATACCACAAATATTCTAATCACCAAGCAAAAAGGTAAAGAGCCATCCTTCTCCTTCCAACTCCTTCATGTCCAATGTCCACTAACCATAAATTTTATTAGTTTTCATCTTAGTCATCAATTAATTCTCTGATATCTATTTTCTGGTATGTGCCATGCAGTCTGCTATCTCCAAGGAGACAGTAGACCAAACCATCATACCTTCTATGCTCACAGATTCAATTCCTGTTCCATTCCTTGCTACTTTAGGCAAATTATTTGTTCCTTGTGTGGCTCATCTGAAAATAGAGATCAAAAATAAACCTACATCATATGCTCACTATGAAAATTAAATATGTGACTGAATATGTGCAAAGCACTTAGAACATAGCAAGCTCCACGCATCTGCCACTAGATTAAACCCAATTATACAGGATACTAAGAAACGGAGTCTCCTCCAGGATGCTTCTTACATATTTCCTTCTATCCCAGGCAGACACAGTCTCAAACCACAGCTGGGAGTGTGATTTGTGATCCTTCGAGAACACAAAATGTTTGGTGACTCACAGGATTTAATCTACATCCATATCACTCATGACTATTGGGTCCTGCGAGGTCAGGGACTTCCCTGAGACCAGAGAAAAGATTGCCAAACCACATAGCTGCACTCAGCAAAGGGACCCACAGCACTGTTGCCTTGCCCCCAGGTTAAAGATGATCCTTAGTGGGGTGACAGTGCAACGGCAAACAGAAACATCACAATGATGCCCAGGATTTGGAAGCAGATTAATTTACATTGACAAGGAATGTATGACCCTTCAACATGTCAGGCCCCAAAGGCTCAGAGAGGGAAGCTTTCACAAGGGTCCAACCAAGAAGCACAGTATCTTGCTGTCTTTGGTTGGTTCCTGTGATATGCATCAGTGTGGCCAGCTGTACATTGCAGTGACTGGCCATTTCTAAAAGACAGTAGTAACAGGAACTCTACCTGGAACCATTACCTAGGCAACTGAAGTATCCAGCAGGGTGGGAAATTCTCTGCTACAAGAGGGCTCTTCCTTGGTGCATGTGACAAGGACCACAGAGAGCCTGTACCCTAGCTGAATTTCTGTTCACTTGCTAAAGAATAAATCCTCTTCCTGGGGCTGGGTATAGCCAAGCAAGAGAATATGGCAAAGAGGATGAGATGTCAGTCCTGTGATTACATTGCATTACTTAATACTCTTTCTTGACATCAGATTTGTTCTAGAGTCTTGGTCATCTTGTTGACCCAAAGAATCAAGCTACTCTGAATCTTGCAGGTATAAGGAAGTGAATTCTGCCAACAATGGAGAGAGCTTGACAATAGAATTTTCTCCACTCCAGCACCCAGATGAGAACACAGCCCAGCCAGGACTCTGATTGCAGCTTATGCTGGAACACAGAACCCAGCTCGCACACTCCGTGAGATGGTAACTGTGCAACATAGAGCTACTAAGCTTGCTTTATCTGTTGCCCAACAATAAAGACTCATACAAATTACGAATCAGTCATGAAACATTGTTTGGCTCAGAAGAAAGGTATGGACATCTCTTAAACTTTGGTATTCCCAAATGTGAAATTGGATCTGTAACAAAATCAAACATACTTCCTTCATAGCACCATTGGGAGAGTCAATGAGATATGAGCTCTGAAAACATTTATAGGATCAGTAAGATAGCTCAGCAGACTAAGAGCCTGCTTAGGCAAGCTCGGGGACCAGGGTTCAATCCCCAGCATCACATATTACGGTGGCCCTGCTCTGGACTCTCTGACCCCACTCCTGAGACTGAGTATGATGGCACAAGGCTGTAATCTCAGCACTGGGGAGGCTGAAAACAGGAGGATCACTATGAATCTCAACTGCTTACTGAGACCCTGTACCAAATACACATTTAAAAAAAAAAAAAAAGGAAAAAGAAAACATATATAAAATATCAAATGTCATAAAGTGGCATTGATAACATCCTACTTCCCGACACACACATACGCGCACACACACACACACACACACACACACACACGCACACACACAATACTGGGCTACACAGATTGGGCCCCATAGAAAGACAGCCTGAAAACTAAGCAAAGCTGCCTTAGCATGCCAAAGCAGTGCCCTTTGCCCCCATGAGCCTTCTCAGGCCAGCTACATCTTCTGCTGAGCTCCTCCTCCTGCCCAACCACTCCTCTGCCGCACCCCACTAGCTCCCACTATCCGGTGCCTGTCAAGTTAAACCCCATGTCTCCTGGCTGCTTCCCAAGCAGAATGACCAGCTCAGCCCCTCTCTGTGGCCCTCAGGACCCTGTACTGCACTTGTTCTTGACTACAATCCCCCACTGACCAGTTTATCTGTTTGTCTCCCACCCTCCCTCCTTAAAGACAAGGATTGCATGTAATGTGCCTTCATGTCTCTGTGTCTCACACTCTATCCCGTGCGTCTTAGGTAAGATTACACTTCTATACAAAATTATCTATATACAGATCCCTGGGATGAGCAAGGAGGCATGGCTCTGGCAACACTCTTCCTCTAGGGAAGTGGAGCTGTTTATAATTTTATTCCACTTAAGAAGAGGATATGTGGGGGCTTGTGAAAAACTTTTTCCTTTTAAAAAAAAAAGTTAAAACTGAAGCACTTTGGTTTCTCTCGGGTATAGGCAGCTTTCTGGTTCCTACTCCCTCAAGCAGCTGCTACGGAAATCTGCTGCTGTCTGAGCCGTGTCTGCTTCTGAGAGGACAGCTCAGCTACTGAGCGCCTCCTCCTCTGAGGAGGAAGGAAGGCAAGGTGGCTTTGCCAGTGTTTGGGTGGAAGAAATGAGGACTTAATGAGGCAGACACTAGGGTCTCAGGTCTCACAAGCTCCGGGAAGATACAGGAGACAAGTAGGGGGAGGGTGGACGGGTATGCTAGCCCTGCACTGGAAGCATCAAGCATTGAGGCCCAAAAGCCCCTGATGGGGTGGAAGACAGGGAGCTCCACACCTCTGCCAGCTCCTCTTTCTGGAGCCCTGGGGCCCTCCTGGGGGGAAGGCCTGGTGTTGAGGTACCTCCACTCCCACTTGCATGGGGACTTTGTACTTAGACTCCAGGCTCCAGCAGTTGCTGGCTGCGTGACCCAAGTTGTGCCAGTCAGCTTCCCATCTAAAAATGGAACTGGCAATCCCAGCTGGAGGAGCGTTGTGGAGCAAAATGAGGCAACATATGCATGAAAACTAGCACACAACAGATGAGCTTTAAATATCAGTCCCAGGTCTCCTCAGTTACTTCTCCCTGGCAGGGCAGCCTTCTGAATGCAAAGGGAAACTGCATTTCTTGAGAGAAAATGGGAAAGTGTGCGGGATGGCTCTTTGAGACGAGGGAAGCTCTGCAGTGGGAAGCGGCATCGGCATCGCTGTTGAGGAAAGCAGAACGGAACCCACGAGCCTTACACGGGAGGTGCAGTGCCCGTAGGCCTGCTGGGCTGTCGGCACCGGCCCGTCTCGGGTGGCTAAGAGCATCTGCACCCGACCTCCACACAGCATTAGTATTTTACTACCTCCTCCACCTTGCAAATGAGCACTTGGGGTGGGGGTGGGGGGTCAGAAATCACCCCATTTTCCTAGAAATGTTTGCTGTTGCTACCCGTCGTACTCTACCTGAGAATTCCTTTGATGGCCTTCGTCAGCGCCCTGTGGCTAGGGCTGGCTGGTCTCTCGCCGCGGTGCTCCCACCCAATAGCCGTCACGTGCGTTCCAGACTATTCTTTCCATCTCTAAACCAGTAGAGCAATCTCAGTCACTCATAATGCAAAGCAGTGCACTGACTCAGGTGCTGGGACAGGGCTGAGCTCTAGCCAGAACTGAGCCCAGGCATTGCTGGGGCGATGTCAGCCAGGCAGGAAAGGCGCACAGAGTGTTCTTCCCAGCCTCGAGTTTCCCAGCGCAGCCAGCGCCTCGCATGCCCTCCGTTCAGAACAGCACCGATCTTCGCGGAAATATTTGCAACGGTTGGGCAGCACTGAAGCCTGCTGTGTTTGGAAGGTGATTGGACCATGCGCATGCCGTACGCATCAGTGCATCCATCCACCCACGAGCCCAGCAGCTGAATGTGGGGTCAGGAGGTGGAGCCTGGCAGCCTGGTGATGGGAGTGGGACCCTAAGGTTATGCTCTGTTCTTCCCCCCTCTTCTCTCTTCCTCCTGGCTGTGGAGGCTAAGCAGTACGCTTCCGCCATGCCCCTCCCACCGTGAGGCTGCCTGGCAGCCCGCCAACGTTGAACTGAACCTTCTGGAAACCGAGAGCCAAAGAAACCTCTCTGCCTTTAAGTTATGGCACCCTGGACTTTGTCCCAGTGGCAGGAAAGTGCCTAAGACAAGCGTCATAAAGATGCTGTTCTCGGAGAGTGCTCTTCCTGCCCTGGTGTCTCCCTGTTGTCACCGACACACTGCCACCCTCCCTCCTCAGGCTGCTGTCTCTGAGCCCTGGCCCAAAGCTACGGACCAACGTCCAACATCTGTGAAGGCTGATGCAGCCCTGGGCCCGAGAGGACAGACCTGGACTCTTTGTATTTAAGTGAGAGAAGCGCTCTCTGATAGTTGCTGTAAGAGAAAACAAGAAAATGAGCGGGATGATAGCTCCGAGTAAAACTCCACTGTGCAAAGGGTAATCAATGGTGATGAAAACCAATAGCACTATGCAGGGGATAATGCTGCCTTTTTCTGTTTTTATAATGGCCACGAGCAGTTCTTACATGAATTATTATGGCAGCCCTTTTCATTCTATGCATGGTGTCTTAGTTACTCCTCTGTTGCTGGTACAAACACTCGACACTCAAAATGAGAGAAGGAAAGGTTTATGTAGCTCACAGTTACTGGAGGTTTCAGTCCACACTCAGCTGGCTCCAAACCAGACTGGCACATGGCAGAGGGCAGCCGTTCATGGCAACAGCTAAGAGCAAGAGCACAGGGAGAGAGCTAGCAGCAGCCCAAGCAGCTAACTTCTTTTCCTCCCTTACACTGAAATGCAAATCACCAGCCCCAGGGGAGGTGCAGCACCCACACCCACAATAATCAATTACAAATTCCAAAAGCTGCCCCAGGACTACACAAACCATAACAATGGAAAGCAAGTGGGGGTAGCACAGGGCAGGGGGAATACCCTGGCACTTGCTTGACTTGAAAAAAACTGTCTTTCTTCTTTAAGAGGAGCCCAAAAATAGTGGTCTTGGGCCCTAAGAGCTCCTTGAAAACAGGACAAGTTTTTGATGTTCAGTGCCATAGAATTGTGCAAAAGCTGAGAGGGTTTTAGCGGTGGTACCAGCAAGTAGGCCTCAAGCAGGGCCACCTAGCCATCTTCCTCCATCAGCAGGGGGAAGTGGCAGGATCCACCCGAGCCACTGTGAGACGCTGCAGTCTCCAACTCACTTTAACAAGGGCCTGCATTCTAAACATCTCAGCCCCATCGAACACACTTTCTCCAGTTTGTGCACAGCCACTCCCTAGGCTGGAGCCCGAAACGTGGAGAGAGTGGAGGATGCATGCAGTAGGATTTCAGGCTGCAGCAGCCCAAGCCTCTGTTTCTTTTTTCCTTCTGGTCTGGGGACCATAGGGACAAAACGCTGGCGAGGAGCCAGTGTCCCCATAGCCTCTCTGGATCCCAGGCACACAGTCACCAGCAGCCTTACCTGGTCTGCGTCCTCTCTAACCCTAACCCAGCTCCCACTTGGAGATGCACAACCCCACTTGCCTCTCAGCAGCACACTGACCTTTTTGAGATAAAGAAAGAGAGAGAAAGTGAGTAAAAAGCCAAGGTCACACCATCTGCAAGTGGCAGCTGCAGGCTGGTGTCAGGTCAGACACCATGCCCAAGGCCAGACCACAGCGGCCTTTTCCGGGACATGGCACCATGACACGTGACACCTACTCGGACGTGTCACACAGTGGTCCTGTGCTCTTTATCAGCTGATGAACAATAACAGAGCAAGACACAATTTAAAAGAAAACTCTGTGCAAATTTCACTGCGTCATTCTAGAATTTGAACACAAACACCACCTTTCCTGTTGTTATGAAGTTGGTCTTGTCGATATTCTCCTTGGGTCTTCTAACCCTTCCCTCCAAAGCAAACTGAAAGGAGTCCATGTGGAGCCATGAGTTTGCCCCAGGTTGGGCTGCCTGCCCTGGAACTGTCCGCTCACAGGGCCCACTTCCCAGGGCCCACTCACACACACCCATGTTAGTCCAGAGCTCTGGGCAGACCTGCACCAGAGCTGCTTTGCTGTCTCTGTTCACTTCATTCCCATTGTTTCTGTGCCTTCTTCCATCTCTTTTTCTGTTCTCTGCCTCTCCGCTTCTTTTTTCACATGAATATGCATAAAGCTATTTTACATGCTATGTATCAGAGCTAGCTTCCTTCAATGTAGCAAGCACTGAGGCTGTGCTAAAAACTGAATAGAATTTTGTAGTATCACCAGGTGGTAGTATACCCTAACATCCTTACCCCCCACCCCCTCTGCACCAAGGGCCCCTTCTCTGAAGGGTTAGAGGTGTCTGTGTGTGTCTTCAATAACCAGGAGCCCCGAGGCTTCCCCTACAGACTTCCTGACCTGCCTGAACTGCTCCTGGGGCCCTGAATGCCTGCAGACCCCAGGCTTCCCTGGGCTTTAGGACTGTAGAGGCTGAACACCTGGGCCGAGGGAAGCAGGGTTCTGCCTTATGGGGCACCCTTACCACTTCTGCCACTACCAGCGTGGATGCAGGGACACTGTCTGACACTGATTGAAGGGCTGTCACTGCAAAGGCCAACTCAGCTGTCCAGGGCCCTCCATCTGTTACAGCTAATGATGCCCACAGCTGGCCAACACCGGGGGTAGATCCCCAGGGGATTCCTTTCTTGGAATTCAGCAGCCACTGTTTACAGATGTGACACGTGCAGGCCCTGAATGGCAGACCATCTGTCACCCTCACTGCACCCTATCAAGGTCTTCTTCCTTCCCTGAATGGTAATGTTTTTCCTTGCTCTGATGAGACCCAAGGACATGTCAGACATAGATAAGAGTGAGAAACTGGGGCTAATCAGCCTGCTGGGGGCTGCCATGCACAGCTGGACAGGAGTTCCAGAATGTCATGGAGAAGGCACAGCTTAGAAATGACCTCGGCTTCCAGCCCAGCTCCATCTCTTCTAATCATATGGCTTTGCCAGTCACTTGGCCTATGTCCTGGAAGGAAGCCAGCCTTGTGCTCAGGGCGACGTAAGGAGAGTGCACGGAGGATTTGTCTTGAAGTCAAGAAAGCATTTAAGGAAATGCCAGTAACACTCAAGGTCACTGGCCAGCCCAACATTTCAAAGGCCAAAGAGAGTTGCTGCAGTAGAGGGACAGCTGCCTGACGGGGTCTGTGGTCTTCTGTAGAGGGACACAGCCAACCCGCAGCATGGACCCACAAGTTCCGTCTCCTCCCACTGACATACCTGGCCAGGAGCCAGAGGGCCAGGGAGCTTGGGAAGCTGTCCCTATGCTTCGGATGGAACACAGCTGAGGACACAGAGCAAGGACAAGAGAGACCAGCTTTCCCCATCTGAGGCTTTGTTGGTCAGCTTTCCACTGCCAGGACAAAATGCCTAACACTTCCAACTTAAAGGAGGAAAGATTGAATGTGGCAGAGGTTTCAGTAGGTTCCTCCCGTGGTCAGTTGGCTTTGAGGCAGAACCATCATGGTGCTAAGGCGTGGCGAGCAAGGCTGCTCATTTACTGCCATCCTGGAATGAGAAGGCAGGGAAAGAGCCCAGGGCCGCGGTGCCCTAGATCATGTCCCCATGACACACCAAGCACACACCAAGGCGCAACCACAAGTGTGTCTTACGAGTCCTCTAGGCAGGCCGACTGAGTTAACGGCCACGACCAGCCGTCGCCAAGTGTACTCTGTAATATCCTTATCTAGAGAACGAAAGTAATAATCCCTATAGGATGATTGAGAAGAGTCCACAAAATGGTTTGTGCAAGTCTCCCAGGCCAGCATGAGGTACAGGGGAGCTGCCTCAGGCCTCCCTTCACTGTGCTCTCTGTGCTCCCCGCCTCTTCTCTAAACCTGTGTCTTCACACAGCCCTTCTCTCGGCAGCTTCTCCAGAAACCATATGGTGTACAGAAAGGCTCAATTCCCATTTTTATGGACACTTCTAGCATCATGAATGTCCCTTTGTTTAAAAGCAATCCCTTCCTAATGTTTAAGCAGTTCACACCACACTTAATCTGATTTAACACTTGCATTCTGGCAAGTCAACGTGTGGTTGATCCCATTTCACAGATGAGGGCCTGAGGCTCAGGATGATCACTCTGCCCAAGACACACGTGTCCTGGTAGTAAGAAGCTGCACTGACACAGTAATCCTCACCTCCCAGATCTACATCTGAATCTACTCCACAGTGCACACCTGCAGGAGAAGCATAGTGCAGCTGAATCTTAACTTTCCAAGCTCTGGGAAGACATGGTCCACCTTAGAGACAGACACCTGTGTGAGCTCCCCACAGACCCTCAGAGTGCATTGATGCACACATTGTCCCGGGCTTCAAAGCTGAAACTTCTGAAGAAGATCACCCTGGAGTGCTGGAGCTGCTCTGTCCCATGGTCAGGGGAGTGGACAGTGCTGGGAGCTGGTAGTCCAGTACCCTGGGACTGGAACATGCCCACCCACTCTTGCCCCTAGGTGCATGGCTACTCCAAGGTTGAGAGTGCCTAGGTCTCTGTGGGGTCCAGCTGGAGATACCCTCAGGACTTCACTGAGGTGGCTCCCTGTTGGTTCTTCTCGCCCTCATTCCCTCACTGGCTTCTCTGAGAGTATTGCCTCCAGGACTCACCTGCACATGGTTCCCCTTGTCAGGCTGTGTGACAGGGAAACCTAAGATGTCAATTATCCCAAAGACCCATCATGAGTATCAGATGCATCCTCACAAAGAAGGAAGGGTCACACTGGATTGCTTCTTCCAAGTCAGAGGCAACTTCTGTTCTGCTCTAGATCCCTAAGTTTTCTGTTAAACTATACACTAGCCATGCCCCATCAGAGCTCATAAGAATCTAGGAAAATGGCTGTGATTCGAAGCTGTAGGTTCACTTATATAAGCGTAATACAAAATACTCACACATTTTTCTCAGAAATTTACGATAGCCCTAATTCTCTACCAATTTCATCTCCACTAGGGTTCATGCCCCAATTTTTACTATCAGAGTTTTGATTGCTGCCTCATCAAGTTATCCTGGCTGAAATCACACTCAAAGCTGCTGTCTCGAAGCTGCTACACTTTCACTTGAATGAGATCAGTTTCTTCAGCTACAGAACAAAGTTCATACCACAACACTCACACCTTGGAAGAAAGATACAGGAGCTACAGACAGCGACTGAAATTTAAGAAACTGCGTTTTCTACCAAAACCCTCAAAGCAGCAGGACTTTCTAGGCTGAGGGTCATTGTTACTTCCATTTGCTCCAGCCTGTGTAAAGTGGGACCTGATAAATCCAGCAAACAAGTTACAATGTCACCTGCTACGAGACAGAGCCCTGAACTTGGAATGGCTGAGGCAGTAAAAAAGGCTCCTCCATTCACATAGCCAAAGTCTGAACATGGGTTTTGCAGGGTTGGCTAAATCACAGTTCAGTGATTTTCTGATGGATGCAGGACCCACCCATACTTCCTGTACGCCATCTGTAGTCTGCTAAGTTGTCTCTCCATCCAGCTGTCCTGGTGAGTGTAAGGTCATTAGAGAAATGCAAATTAACACCAGGACAAGATACATTCACACCTACTCAAATGAGGTTTGTTTAAATTGGCCATAATGGGCCTTGTGAGGATGTAGATGAGTTGAAATTTCTACACTGCCAGTGGGAATATGAGATAGTGCGCCTACTTTAGGAACCAGCTGGCAGTTTCTTTAAGAGTTAAAGATACCCTCCATAGGATGGAGCCATTCTATCCCTAGAAATAAAAAGATACATTCACACACAGAATGTTCATGGCATTTTTACATGTAGTACCTAAAGCTGGAAACAACATAAATGTCCATCAACAGCTAAGTGGATCAGTGGGTGCTGCCATGCATATCCAGCTGAACACCACTTGGAAACAAATAGAAAAGATCTACTGATGCTCTCAACAATAGAGATGAATCTCAGTACTTCTGCATGAAAGAAGTCCAACAAGAAGGACATGATCTACGGTTCATTTACATAAAAATCTAGGAAATGCAAATGAGAGCAGGCCAGTGGTTACCAGAAGAGGGGACAACAGGAATGAAAAGAAAAATTACAAAAGGGCACAAGGAAATTTGGGGGACTTATTAACATATTTGCTATCTCAATTGGGATGATAATTTCACACATGTGTCTTTGTACTGCTATAACAAAATACCTGAGGCCAGACAATGTATAAAGAATAAAAGCTTATTTCTTGACAGTCTGGAACATGGGATATCCAAAATCAAGACACTGGCAAGTGTGGTTCTCTGGGGAAGAGTGTTTTCATTGTTTCCAAGATGGTGTTTTGTTTTCATTTTCTCTGGAGGGAAGGAACACTGTGTCTTCACATATCAAAGAGCACCAAACTATATAAAATCCTCTTGGCAACACCACTACTCCACTTAAAAGAATAGAGTTCCCATGACTTAGACCCTTTCCAGAAGGTCTCTCCCAGAACTGTTGCATGAGGGATGGGTTTCCAACATATGAGTACCCACATACATGCTCCAACCTCAGCAACATGCATGTCAGACTGTGTGCTTTAAATATGTGCAGCCTACTGTGTTCCTATTTGCCTGAAAGAAATCTCTTTTTAAAAATGTACTAATATGGCAGGATGGTAGATTGGGTTAAGACCCCCCCGTCTCAAAAAATGTATTTGGAGCAGAATAGAGCGCAGAAAAAACAACAGGAATAGTTCGCCTCCACTTTGAAAAAATTCAGTGAAATATTTGGTCACTGTTATGGTTTGTCTGGGTGTCCCCCAAAGTGTTTCATGCAATCGTGGGGGTGGGCTTGTTAGAGGTGGGGAAATCTAGAGTTTGTGATTGGTTTATTGTCTAGTGCAGGCCTTTGGTGGTGTGAGGGCTAGAACCGCTCTGGGCAGGCAGCCTGTCTACAGTATAAGGGGTGGAAAGAGACCTACTTCCCTTTTTGCCCCTCTTGGCTTTCTTCTTTTTAATGCATTTAGTACAGGGTCTACACGGTCTCACTATGTAAATCAGACAAGTAGTGATCCTCCTATTTTTGGCCTCCCAAGCACTGGGATTATAGGCATGTGCCACCATGCCATCTCAAGCACTGTCTCGGCACGCCCCAGGGGCAGGGCCGGCACAGCACACTGGGTATCAAACCCTGGCCACTGGGTTCTGACTAAGCAGGTGCTTTAGTCCACTGAGCTCTCAGGCCAGCCCCCCTCTTGGCTCTTGTTGCTTTTGCTGCCTTCCACCATCATGAGCAGTTGTCCCTCGCCACTCTGCCTTGGAGCCACCTAAGTATGGGCTGAAACCTGCATGAACTGTGAGCTATATAGCCCTTATTTTCCAGGCTATGTGTCAGGTTCACCATGACAGTTGCATTACAAATTTGTTGCAGAGTATATACTGAGAAGCTGTTTACTGCCAACCCCTCTGCTTGGTGTTGGTACAAAGAAAATGGGAAAGACACAAATTCTGACCTCTTGGAGCTCAGAAAGCATGAGGAGCAAATCAAGGTAGCATGAGGGAGAATGGAGTGCTGAAGGACACAAGAACATAGAGGGACATTTGCCCCTTCTGGGGAGGAGGGGAGGTAGGAGGTTTTCTGAAGAGTATCTTGGCCAAGCACAGCTTAAAGAATCTTAGGGTCAAGCCAAGGAGCAGGGCAAGAGCAGTGTGTCCCAGGCAGATGTCTGGTCAGCTAGACATGACCGCAGGAGAGAAAGAGAATTGAATTGTTTGGTCTGGCTGGAGCTGAGAATCGGGGTGAGTTTCCTAGCCCTCGGCCTGACCTGGGAGGCTGCAGTGAAGTTCTCACCTCCTCCCCCTATACTCCTGTGCTTGTCAGCAGCAAGCACAGAGTTGTGCTTGTGGCAGAAGCTGCTTGTCACTTTTGCTTGGCTGCCCTGTGCGCAGTTACCCCGGGGACGTGACATCCCATCTCTCGGCAGGCCCTCCAGCATGACTCCCCGCTATGGGCACAACACAGCCAGGTGATGATTATGCAGTAAGAGACTCCTCATCCTGGAGCTTTCAGATCCAGGCTGTTATTCTCACAGACATTTTTAATCCCCTTTGTCCTCTATGGGCTCCTGGTTAGTCATGATATTACTTCTACTGAAGAGTCTTCAGAAGAACAATGGAACCTGGATGGCTTTACTCTGCTCCCCGCTCAGCCCCCTTTCTTAGGCTGTCTCATGTTCCCACCCCATTCTCTAGGGTGGCTGACTCCCCCATGGGTGCAGCCTAGCACCCATGCTCATGCTGTAAAATAGAACCATCAGCTTCACTTTACAAATAGGGAAATCAAAGCTTAGTGCAAGAAGGAGTTTATTTGAATCACAGAGATCATGGGGTTTCAGACTCATGCCCCTGGCCTCAAGGTACGTGTTACTTTCCTATACTGAAATGTGTTCTGAACCCCAAGTACCAGGAGGAGACAGAGGCAATGTATATGGCTCTGTGGAAATGCCTCTAAAGACTTTTCAGGAATTGTGGGCTAGGGCTGAAGAGGTAGCTCAGTGGAATAAGTGCCTGAGTTTGATTCCTGGCACTACCAAAAAAAAAAGGAACTGTGGGCTTCTCATTCCAAGAATGACTTAGTGAGCAAGGATAACCTTATAAAAAGAGTCTTTCAACTGGAATCTTAAGGTGGTTTCAGCTTGGTGAGTGATGGAAATTAATGTATATTTTTTTAAAGAGCAGTCAGTCTAGGTAGAGAACAGACTGTGAAAGGCAGAGTGGGTGATGCAGAGGTCCAGAGGGGTCCACTGTGAAAGTGAAGCAGAGTAACTCTGGAGCAGGGCTGTCAGAGAAGCAAGAGAGACGGAGATACATAGACAGTTCAGCCTCTTCTCTCAGAAAGCACCCACTGCCCTGCTCCCCTGGGGTGGGTATTTGGCAAAGCAGTTCCATGAACTACAGAGCAGAGAAGTCCCAGCTCTTGGGCTTGAGTGACTTACAGAATGGTGATGACATTTACCCAGACAGGATCACGAAGAGAAGAACAACTCTGGAGGCAAGATGGGAAATTAAGACTTTTTCTTTCCCTGATGTATTAAGTTGAGCTGCCCATTAGTCATCTAAGTGGAGGTGTCAAAGGCAGGCTGTACGAGCCTGCAGCAGGGGTGTCAGAGCTGGAGATATAAATTTGGAAGTCATTATAGAGATGGTATTTAAAGCCATGGAAGGGGACAGGGTCACCTCAGGAGAGTATGCAAGTGAGGAAGAAAAGAGGAGCCAGAACTGAGCCCTGGATGGGGCCATGCTCATATCCAGAGTGAAGGAGGGGGGCCCAGCAGTAGAAATAAAAATCCAGGGAGATGGGGGTACTGAGAAGGGCTCAGTGCCTAAAGCTAAGAGCAGACTAGGGGAGCCCAAGTCGTGATCCCCGTGAGAGTCACTAGGAAATAAAGCTGATTATGGAGAGGAAAGTTTTGAACTCAGCACCCAGGAAGTGACAACGAGCTAGAAAAGCAGATTCCAGAGAGTGAGGGATCAGAGTCATCCATCCCGAAGATGTACAGGGAGATGAGGAAGTAGAAGAGACGTCGAGGGAGAGTTCCCATGTGGGAGCAAAGGCTGCAGGAGTTAGGGAGAATTGGTGACAGCGGACATTCAGGGACACAGATGTATTCTGAAGAAATAAACCCAAGTCAGGAATAAAGTCCTGTAGGCCAGAACACAAAGGAGAATTTGGCTTTTCAAAGAGTTGGGTCCATTCAGCCCCTGGAATGAGAGAAAAGGAAGAGAATGCAGAAGCAGAGCCATGCAGGCCAGAGGTGGGGAGGAGGGAGAGGAGAACTCCCAGAAGTGCTTCTTATCAATTACACAAACCAGCCAACCGGCCAAGAAGGGAGTCAGGGTGAGCGGGGTGTGGGGGAGGCAGTGCTCTCCCAGGGTAAGAACTTACAGCCAAGGGCAGCAGGGCTGAGCGCCTGGCCAGGGCCCACCTGAGCTGTGGCCAGGACCCTGCAGTCCATCCAGGGAGATACTGCATGCTATCGCTTGCACCTGCAGCAAGATGACGACCAGCAGGAAAAGCTGTCAGCTGGGGGACCTGGGATGGTGACTGACTGCAGAAAATGATTTTAACAGCGACAGACCCCAAAGCAGACCACAAGGGGAAAGATAACACAGAGCATGTCACGTGGAGGACACAGAGCAGAGCACGGGGCACAGCAACCGATGCCAAGGGCGTGGAGCTGGGTGCACATGCCTGAGCTGGAGGACAGGGCACACACTGTCCGAGTGTAGCTCTTCAAGCAGGGACATAAACGTACTATAAATGGAGAGGCACGGCCCCAGGTGAGCAGTTGGGGTCAGCTGGGGAAGAGGCAGGAAAAGACACCCGTAGCAGAGTGCACAGGACTCCTGGGGACAGTCCTCATCCCAGCCCAGCTCAGCAGACATGACTCTGCACGCTGCCCGCCCTGCAGAAAGGTGGTGCCTCCACACCCGGCCCTCCCTCCTGCTCTAGCACAATGGTTGCTGCTTTCTGTCTGCACTAGATGCTTGTGGTTATGCTATTGATGTGTTCACTTCTTGGTTTCCTCACTGTCCCCCCACTGGATAAGAAGCTCTGCCTCAATCTGCCCTGTGCCCCAGCACGTACTTTGCAACCAGTGACCCTTCGCTAAATAAACAAGAGCTGGGGAGATAGCTCAGTGGAATAAGCACTTGTCTGGCAAGGGCAGGATCCTGAGTTCAATCCCTGGTACTGCAAAAATAAACAAACAAAAGCTGATTTGAAGGTGTTGATGAATGCCTCCTCCTGTGCAAGAGCTGCCTGTGGTGGGCGGCTGCTCCCATCCTTCATGCTCCCCTCCCGGCTCCGAGCCCCACAGGTGGGTTGCTGCTGGAGCGCTGGTCAGGATTGAAACAGGCAGACTTGAGATGTTGGGAGTATTGTAAACAACAAAAAAAGTAAAACCAAAGTGCTGCCTACAGAGTCTGGCATGGCCTCAGTCTGAACTGCAGCCTCTGTGTGACCTGCGACATCATCTCCTCACCCTCCCTACCCTTCTCCCCACTGTGCCTGTCACCTCTTAAAAGAGAAGGTGGGACGAGATCTGGCATTGTCAAACCTTTCTCTCCCATCAGCAGAACCTTTAGACACCACCGTTGAAGCTAATCTGAGACACAGACGAGAAGCCGTGGCTGATCTGCTTAAGAAGCTAACGGAATCCACCGCCCATAGCTCGGCCACCCGGGCACCTCTGGGTCCACTGCTCTGGCTACTCCAGGGCCCTGTCTCTCCAAGGAGCACAGTTTGGAAGTTGTTGATCTAGATTCTTGGCCTTCCACAGTGGAGATGCCCTACAGTGACAGCTCCTCACGGTTCCCTGAGCCTCCCAAAGACACTGTCTCCTGGTGACAGAGCGAAGCCCCAAGGTCCCTCTCACTGGGATGTTGCTTCCTCTGTGATCCTGATGGATGCTGACAGCAATTAGCAGAAAAAGAAATTTCCCTGTAGAAAGGTGGGAACATTTATTAGGCACCTCACGCCAAGAGCCAGGAGTTGGCACGAAATTCATTAGTACTTGTGGCCAGTGAACTGTCCCTCTGTCACCCAAGGGCTAAAGGCAAATCTAAACTCTACAAATAAGGGGGCCAGGGCCTTTTAAATCTTGGCTTGCACTGGAGTGCAGTTTCCCTCTCTTTAATTTGTAGTCGTATTCCCTAGGCATGTCAGGGTAGATAGGAGTTGAGGGATTTTTATTAAATCAAGCACCTGTCAGGTGGAAGTCAGTTTCATTGTTGATGCTATGGCCAAACCAATCATCAGCGGATCTCGGGGGCCAACAGGAGCCTCAGCATCAGACCTTCAGCTCCCAAGAGCCCCGACTCTCACAGGCTGATCTCAGTGTATCAAAGTCCTGGCACTTGGCACCTACTCCATCTCTTGCTCCCCTCTCCCTTTTGTGACCATTCTGTGACTGTTCATTGGGCACAGTCCATGCCAGGCATTGTTCCCAATCCTGGACCCAGAACCATTGGACTCATAGCTAAGATGTCCCTGCTCGTGAGGAAATCACAATCTTAGGAGTGAAGGTGTGGCATCGCAGAGGGAAAGAGCTCTGCAGGAGAACTCATCCTGGGTGGATTGGGCATCGGTACACCGGGAGACACATACACTCTCAGAGAGCTTCTATGTGAGAACCTGGGCAAAAGGGAACCCAGGGTCAGGAACCTCAGGAAAGAAGTCCCAGAGGAAGAGGGAATGCAGAGCGCTAAAGACGCTGGCAGTGCAGAAAGGCTGGTGAGCAGAGGACAGTGAGCTGGGAAACAGAACACTGAACACAGGCCTAGTGAAGGAAGATGAACATTAGGTCCAAGAGAAAGGGGATCACAAAAAGTTCTGATGAACAACAGCCTTTGCATATGGAAAAGACAGTAACTGTAACAATAAAGGCTCTTTCAGTTGCAAGTTTCAAAAACTCAATTGTGACTGGTTAGGATCCCCTACTTGTAGGAAATCCTAGAGTTGGTAGGTTAGAGTCAGTCCCGGATGGATTCAGGTACTTAAGTGACAGCATCAGGACCCTGGGTCCCATAGCAGGGATCTTCAGTGTCAGACACACCTTCTTCTTACAGTACCGGTCC
Source organism: Capromys pilorides (assembly GCA_004027915.1). Taxonomy (NCBI): domain Eukaryota; kingdom Metazoa; phylum Chordata; class Mammalia; order Rodentia; family Capromyidae; genus Capromys; species Capromys pilorides. The sequence continues at coordinate 12,652 of PVKN010002432.1, read as the reverse complement.
ACAGTTGCAGGCCAACCTGGCAGCTGCTATCAGCTAGCATTCATTACTGCTCACTCCATCCTGACAATATCCGAAATATTTCCTGAACATTCTAATATTTGAAACTCAAAATAATGCACAACGTGGCTGTTTTTATAGATGATAAAGCTGAGGCCTCTGGAGGTCTAACAAATCTTCTCAAAGTCACCACAGTAATGCTATGGTCTCCACGTGTCCCCAAATTCAAATGCTGATGTTTGATTTCCAGTGTGACAGTATTAGGAGGTGGAGTCTTAGAAACAGGAATAGACTAAGCCAATAGCACAGGAGAAAGCTGAAATAAGGACACCAGCTTGATGCCAGGGCCCGTGCAGCTAGCTTGCCCCCCTTAAAACACTAATGATGCAGCAGTACACAATAACAAGAGAACAAGAACCCCTCTTCCTAGGGTCACCCGCCATCAGGTGGTCTGAGCATCAGGCCCCAGGCTGACCCCTACACCAGAGCTAAACCAAGGAAATAGAACTTGACAACAGGCCAAGCCTGGAACCCTCCTGAACCCAAGACAGTCTCATCATCTGGTCCAAAGCCCCCAGACTCAGTACCCCAAAGGGAAATCATGGGCAGTACTGAAAGTCAGGGAAAGGGTTACTGGACAACGAAATAGTAGCAGCAATGATAACCTTCCATGCACAGTTCTCATTATATTTTACAAAGCACTTTCTCACTCATTAGGCCTTTTGATCTCTACACCACTCTCTAAGAAAATAACAAGCTAGGTCTCAGTCCAGGCTGCAAACAAGAAGCACATTGGCAGCAGGAGAGAGCTCATCGCTGCAAAGAGCAAGGCCCATCTTAGACGCCATCTGCCTCCTTCAGGCCCCTACACCCAGCCACCAGGCTCACTGTCCCCTCCTCTTCAGCCTCATGGAACAAAGAAGGAAAAAAGAGGTTTCAGGGGCAGGAATGAGCTTGCCCTTCTATGTCCCCTGACTTCTCCCAACCCTAATAGTAGACACGGCAGCCCCCTCCTGAGACTCCTGCCAGATCCCAGCCTGAGAAAAAGAACAACTCCAAGGATCACAAAGGTAGCAAAGGTAAAGCTTCCCTAGAAGGCTGCCCCATAATCGAATGGTATCCTCCCACCCAGACATCCCTTCTACCTGCATGTGGAGAAGGCCCAAGGCTGACCTGGCTAAGGAGCCAAGGGAAGGTTCCCCAACACAACATACAGAAAAGTAAAAGTACAAGCCAGGCATGGCAGCACATGCACGTAGCCCCAGCACCCTGAGAGGCTGAGGCAAGAGGATCATAGGTTCAAGCCCAACCTAGGAAATTTGCTGAGGTATTAAGACCCTGCATCAAAGCAAAAGATAAAAGAGCTAAGGATGTAGCTCATTGTGAAGCCCTGAGTTCAATCCCCAGGACCATTTTTTAAAAATTAAATAAACAGAAAAGTCCAAGCAGCACTGTGTGAAATATCTGTCCTACACCCAGAGCTGCATAACACCTTGGACTCTTGTGTCTTCTTAACCACACCCATGACACAGAAATGAGGGCCCTGACTGAGCCATAGTTTCCAACCACCCAGGCTCCAGGCCCTGCCCCAGCCCCATGCACAGCTTTGCTCATTGTGTGCTCGCAACAGCCTAGAGAGGTGAGCGCCACTTGATCCCGCATCGTGGGGAAGGCACTCAGCACAGACCAGGCCTGGAGCGCACGTGCGGAGCCCCAGCGCTCACGCCCTGGGCTTCATATGGCATCTCTCCCCACCCAGAGGGCAAGGTGAGGCTAGAAAGGACAGCGGAGCCAGGTCTAGATGCCGGGGCACTAATTCAGGACAAAGATCACCCCTGGAGCATGAGGAGCAGTGCTGGTCAGCGAGGCCAAGCGCAGCCTCAGGCAACAAAAGGAGACCCAGTGCCCTTCTGTACTGGTCATGTGGGCAGGGAGGCCTCTTAAAGGGTCTGCCATTTGCATCTCTGCACTCTGGGGGCATCTGCCCATCACCCACTCTCCTCACCCTCCAGATAACGCACCCATCCTTCACACCTCCAAGAAAGGCCCTGCTTATGTGCTAAAGTCCCCATTAGCCTTGGTCTGCCCCATGGTGGAGCAGTAGTTCTTTACACTCTGCTACTCAGTGGTTGCTCTTGTTTTTCTAGAAGTCTCGAAACTGGGAAAGTCAGGGTTCGCTCATTGTTTCCTTCAACCCGAATGCTCCAGCCCCTCCTACTTGGCTGTGCAGATGAGATAAAACCAAGATGTCTGTCCCAGCCTCAGACAGATGTTGTTGGTTCTGAACCATAGCCCCCAGGTCATGGGGTAGGGGTGGCTACTGACAATCTCCATACCCACCAACAGCTCCCTGCATTTCTGCCGGAGGAGGCTTACCAGCCAAAAGATTCTTTGGACTGGGGCCTGGGGCCAGGAAATCTGTGTCCAAGAGCAGCTACAGACCACTATAGAATGAGAGTTAGCAAGTGAGACCTCAGTTTCCTTCATTTACAGAGGGAATGTTCTGAGAGGGCTTGAATGGGTCTCCCTGAGGTCTTCAGCCAGGCCAAGTCCTGGCTGCCCACACAGCGATCACTCACCAGCAACCTGTCTTAGGCTTCTGACTGCACCAAAGCACTTGTCTGGGAGTCCGTGTTGGGGAGCCCTTACCCTTCTAGAGTTCACAGTCTAGTAAGAAGAGCATAGCCAATAAAATCTTCAACTCCTAATTTTAGACAAGAAGAAACTAGGACTCAACAGAGAGAATGTATGGTACGTTCACTTTTCCTCCAACTCTGGCCAGAATCCTCTCAAATGTAGAGGTGATGCCTGCCATATTTCTTTCTTTGCATTGGCCAGTGCTGGGCTTGTAGTAGGAACCCAGTCTGTGTACATTAAGATGAACTGAGTAATAATGATGCCACAATCCAAAGGGTTTGTCCCCAGGCTGTGACCGTTGGCCTGACCCAGGCACAGGGGCCTCAGTTCAGTTGATCATTGGCATTTGAAGAGCCCAGAAATGAATGTGAGGTGTCATCACAATATACAGGGGAGATTTCATTTAGTACAATAAAGAATACATTGCCATTAATTCCCTGCTCTGCAGCAGACTCCTGTCCATCATTTGCCACTTTCTGAAGTAGCTTCAGACGTCCTCTCCTGTGACTGTGTTTAGTGGTGCCATCCTCGCTGTCTAGGCCTCCTAAGAAGATTCAAAATGGTGCTTTTATGTGGTCAGTTTGTCTGTGGAGCAAATCCCGATGTCACATGGTACCAGATGTGGGGACAAGGCAGACGAGGACATGTCGTAATATTCCCGTGAGCTGCCTTTCCACTGGCTGGCACTCAGCAGCAGCAGGCACTTGTATTTTTTATCTCACCTCTTAAAGACATTCATAAAAAAGAACTTCCAGGACTGCTCCAGAAAATGACAAGAACAGTGAAATTAGTGTGTTCTAAGCAAAGGGGAATATTCTGAGAGGGGCGGCTGGCAAGGTGGTTTTTACTATAACAAAGACTTCTTTTAATTTAATATCCACTGTATTTATTATTTTGATCAATTGTACAGAATCACACACAGAAACACAAACCTCAGTTGAAACTACGATGTCCAACGCTGAGTAATCTGCTCAATGCAATTATTCCACGAGTAGTTCCTTAGCACCTGCCAGGTGTCAGTCACTGCACCAGTCACTGGGAACAGGGCCGTGAATCACAAGCAGAAGCTCGTCATCCCCGGGGGCCTGTGCTCAGGTGGGGGGGCCTGTGCTCCGGTGGGGGGGCCTGTGCTCCGGTGGGGAGGCCAAAGCAAGCCGGTCTTCGATCCAGATGAGCATTCAGATCCTTCACGAACAGCGTGGGGAAAACAGATCTTCCTCAGAGCACTGCAGAGAGAAGAAACTGAGGACCAGGAGGAATGGCAGTACAGAATTTCACAGGGAACAGGCCCTGAACAAAGGGCTCTTTTCCCTTCCCCCACTCAGCTTGCGAAAGTTACCTAAAGAAAGGGGTGGGGTGGGATAGGAATTAGGAGGAACATCTCTGAACTACACAGTATTCGTGGACCCCCTCCGTCCCACCTTTCAAAGGAGGGAAACTGGCCACTGGTTGGCAGACCCCAGGGCAGTGGGCAATCAGGCCAGAAAGGTCAGGTCTCAAATTAGCTCTTGTTTCTTTTCCTTCTTGAAGACTAAAATAATGAAAGCCAAGGTTAGACCTACCACCTCGGGGCATCTTTCTCTGTGTGTGTGCCTCTCCACGCTCTTTGTCAGGTTTCTTTCTCCAATACGCAGCCTGAGCAGGTTCAGTGCTAGATACTGGAGCAGGGTCAATCTCTCCTCCCTGTCCCTGTCTCTGTCTCTGTCTCTGTCTCTATTTCTGTGCCTCTGTCTCTCTCTCTCTGTCTCTGTCTCTCTCTCTCTGTGCCCCTTTCTCTCTCTTCTTCCCTCCCTCTCTCCCTCCCTTCCTGCCTTCCTCCCTCTTCTTCCTCTCTCCTAGAGCTGTCCGCTACTCTAATGTTTTATTACACAGCTAATCAGGCCCAGAGACGAGCAGTGAACACTACATAGACACCTCTGGGCACCAGCTCCCGGCTCACCTAACACAGCCACCTGGTCTCATCACACCCGAGCTCTTCTTAACACTAGTAGGTGTGATCCCAGGACTACCATTGCACTGGATAGCAGAAGGACTTCCTGTGGATCTGTGCTTAAGAAGAACCCTGCGTGTCAGCTATTTCTGGCAGTGCAGGGTAAGGAAGCTCTTGAGGTCCTAACTGAGGCAAACAGCACCCTCTGTGATCAGCACGGTGTGCTGAGCTTCAGGCCCTAGGCTGGGCCTCCAAGGCCAGGTTATCTTGCCATCCCTTTGCAATGTTTTTGCATGTCTATTCCTCTGCAGCTGTGTTCAGAGCTCCTTTAATCACCCCTGAGACAAGAACATAGAAAAGTACCCCATCTCTCAGAAGAGTTAGGACAGCCCCTGCTCTGTCCTGCTAAGCTGTCATCATGGTAGGGAAGGATCTGTGTTCCTAGAAACGCCTCCTTCCCCTGCCAGCATGCCAACATGAAACAAAGCAGAAAAATAAGCCTTTGCCCTTTTCAGACAAGACCCCAAAGCAGCTAGAGGATGCCTCCCCTCTCATCCTTGCTCTTCACCAGTTTTCTCCAGGCTTGGGGGGCTGTTCCAACCTTCAGCCTTTTCCCTCCCCCAGCTGGGCCTTGGACTGAATTAATCAGAGGTGGCAGGCAGGCCCGTTCAGCTTGAGGGCCACCTGTGTTCCAAAAGTGAAAATCCACTCTTGGGAAAAGGAGGTAATACTATGAAATCACTGGATTGAGCTCACAGAACACGGCTTTGGGCACATAAGCAATTTTACTTCCTCTTCCATGGCCCTTTAAAAAATCAAAGAAGTGTTTTGTGGTGTTGCTGACAGCACATGTCACTTCAAAGCTGGAAATAAAATCTCCTACGAGCTATATATAACTGACTGGCAAGTAGAAGATGGTGGAAAGGAACAGAGGACAGCTCAGGACTGTGGAGTGCATGAGAGCCAGCCCACCGCAAGCCAGGCGCCTGCAGGGATTACGCAGGATTGACCCTTGACACTCCTCACCTAAGGGGGAGAAAGCCAGAGGGGGAGAAGGAGCTGGTGAAGGACAGGAGCGAGGGAGCAGACACAAGTTCTGCAGGGCAAGGGCACCTGACTTGGGAGCCGTGAGGTGCCGCACAAGAGATGCTTCAAGACACGGGAACCGCGTTTACAAAGCGGGAATTTTGAAGCCAGGGTCTAGGATAAAACAACTTCAAGACAGCCAAGAACTACTTGCAGCTACCTCCAAATGTGTGAAGCTCAGGGCCCTCTCTCCAGAAAGAAGGGCTTCCCATGACCTTAACATCTCTAAAGAAACTGGAAGCCTCGGTCAGAGTACAAACTCAGTTATAGGAAAAATAAGCTGTGGGGATCTAACAGACAGCGTGATGGCTACACTCAATAACGCAGTGCTGCGCGCTTGAAATTTTCTATGAAAGCAGATACTACACAACCTCACATCACACACTTGCACAGGCACACACACACACACATACACACACACACATAATGATAATCAGAGTACTGAAGGATATATAAATTGTTTTGATTAAGAGAATCATTATTTAATTGCATATGTGTATCTTGAAAACACACAATTTTTATTTTCCCATCATATCTCAATAAATAGGAATTAATAATTGCAAATGCATTCATCATCTAAACCCGACATTCCAAGAAAGTAGGACCTGCAAACTCAAATGTATACTGGACCCAGACAGGGAAACTGAGTCAGATACTGGGTGAGTCTGCAAACCACGAATCCACGGAGCCAGTGACCAGGTGGGAAAACCTGCCCCACCAATGTGTGCGAGGAAGAGTCAGCTCCTAGATTTCCATTCATCAGGAATATAGCACCAACAATTCCTACCTCTCTTCTGTTGTAAGATGGGGGAAAAAAAGGAAAGAAAATCCAGAATTTTCATCGTAATTCTCCACTTTTTTCCTGCAGGTAATACACAGAATTAGAAACTGCTTGAGTTCAACAAAACACACTGCAGTCCGGGTTCAGCGAGACCACCACTTTGCAAATCCTACTCTGGAATCATATCAGGGGACATGTTCTCGGAGACACCCAGGGTCCCAAGGCCAATGCATGACTACTGCAGTTCCAAAACCTGAATCATCCTGAGCTGCCTCTTGAGGTCATGGGGCTGCTGCTGTCCATATGCTCACCTTGGCTGGGAACCTGCAGTCACCTGTAACTCCTTCTCCCTGAAACTACCCCTGGGTCTACTTCCAAGCTCCTGTCCACGACCATCAGAGCCTCGTGTACTCCATTCCTTCTCATTCATGCCTTGTGCCACCTGCCCTGCACGCATCTCTGTTGCCGTTGTTACCACGCCCACTGCCTGGCTCCTAGTCACGAAGCTGTCCTCCTCTGTGCATACAGGAAATCAGGAGAAGCAGCTACTCACCCTTCTCCTTTGCCACACGAAAACAGAGGGGCTCAAGATGCTTCCCATCCTGGAACCTCAGGTCCCAGACAGATTCCAGATCATGCTGGGGTCATACCACTCACCAGGGACTTTGCCTTATGGAAATGTTTTGCCCAAATTCATTAATTGGATAACAGTTTTTTTCCTTCCCTAGGGAGAGATGAGTAGGTGGCAGATGTGGAGGAAACTGCTGGGCAGCTCCTGTGGAAGCTTCCCCTCGAGCAGCAGGATTTCCATTTTCCCTGCAGAAGCGGGAGAGATAGGGAGGAGAATCCTGCAGCCATGGAACAAGTCATTACTTGCAGTAAGAGAGCAAAACAATTGCTTACCCTTTGGGGATAAGGCCCTAAAACTTCTGAGAATACCCCCAACACTCCTCCTGTGGCTCCTACAGGTTTGCCAGGCTTGACGGAGAGAAGGGACATAAGCACTTGTGGAGCGCCTGCTGCTTCTCCTGGCCCCTCCCCACGTGAGGGTGGCTCTGGGCTGGCACAAGCTCTTCTCTAACCCAGTCCCAGGCGAGGACCTGGCATGTCGCTAGAGCTCAAGAAATGTTTGATGAAATGAATGAAATCCGCTGACAGCAATACCTGGCCTGCTACCACTCCCTTAGGTTTTCCTTTCTCCAGACCAAGTTTGTCTCAGAGCCCTTTCACTCCAGATCCCCCAGTCACCGCCCCTGAGAGCACGCCCCCACCCACCTCATGGTGACCGGCCTAAATACGGGACCCCATCTAAGCCCTGAGCCCGCGGAGCAGGTCTTCCTCCTCCTTCGTGCTAGGTCTTATGCACTGAGAGCACCTAACACAGGCCACCTCCACCCCGCTGTCTAGGGCCTGGCGAGTGTTACCAGGAGCAGGCGATGCAGCAGCCCACAGGTTGCTAACAGCGCTGCCGCTGGGCAAAGGGAGGGGGAACACAGCCCCAGATCTCCTCACAAGTGAGAAGACCAGCGCCCAATGAGAAATGCATCAACATATGTCGGGCTGTGGAACCAATGATGGAAGAGGAGGTTTCCAGAGAGATAAGTGGTGACTGGGGTTGGTTGTGTGCCAAGGTTTAAAAATGGGTGAATCTCTCAGGAAGCAGACAGGAGCAGGGAACAATGATCCTCTGGAGCAAGGAAGGCTTCTGGTAGAAGGCTTTCTCTTTTGTTCCTCCAGAACTGGGGATTGAGCTCTGAATCTTTACACAAAGATACAACAAAGGCCTTTTTTAACTGCACTGAGACAGGATCTCACTAAGTCACCAGGTTGCCCAAGCTGGCCTAGAACTTGACTCTCCACTCCTCAGTCTCCCAGGGCATGGAGACTACAGAGATGTGGCACCAGGCCCAGCTTCTGTTTCTTAAGCCACTCTGTGAGGTATGATTGACATGTTGAAAAATGTGCACAGTTGATTTTTGCAATCCAATTGATTTGGAGAAGAGTACACACTCATAGACCACACAGCAAATCCACGAACACACCCGATACTTTCAGAAGTTACTTCCCAGCTTCTTGGTTTTTTGGTTTTAGTTTTTTTTATAACAACCAGCAGTCCCTTATCAGATTATATATTTAAAAGTACTGAAAGGATCCTGAAGAAATATCTGCACTACCCTGTTCAGTACAGCTTTATTCTTGTTAGGCAAAACTAGAGAAATAAGCAAAATGTCCATGGACAAATGGTTAAAGAAAGGTTATGTGGTTCACACTCTTGATGGACTATTACTCAGTCATCACGTAATCCTGCCCTTTGTGAGAACACTGACAAAGTTAAAAGTTATCATGCTAAATGAACCCACTTAAACACAGCACAAATACTGCTTGGGGTTGGCCTGAGAGTTCAGTGACAGTGCAGGGTAAGAAAGAGAGAAATAACCTTGACACAAAAGGCTTCCATTGAAGTCCTATGAAAACCACTGAGATAGCCTTAATTCTCTGAGCCTAAATTCCTTTTCTGTTGGGAAAGATTGAATCAGGTCCAATTCTTTCTGCCCCTATGATGAGCTGTCCATCAAAACTCCTTCGCCTGCCCTTACTTAGATTTGATCCTGTGCTCTGCTTAGCTGTCAGGAGTGGGAGAGAGAATTAACAGTGAGAATGGGCTGACCTTGGTTATCCACTGACACCAGTTTCCCTGGGGAGCTTCGTCACTTGGGACTCAGCCCAAGAAAGGAGTCAGGTTCAGCCAGAACCTCAGTCTGAACCAGAGCCACCCAACTGAGCCCAGTCCACACCAGATCAGCCTCCAGAAATGGGGTATTCATTGTTTTGTGCTACTGGGTTTCCAGTTGTTCATGGCAAAAAGGACCAAAATGCCAGGGAGCTGAGGGTGGTGCTAATTCTGACAAACTTGTTGCATCACGCACTGAATCTGAAAACATGATAGCGATGAAAGCTTCCTGCATTCCATGGCATATGCCAATGTGGGTTGTTTACGTTGTTATTGGGTAAATAATCCAAATGTGTTTCAAATGGAGTAAAAAGAGGAAAGTGACTAAATGTAAACAAAGACAGCAAAGTAAATTGTATTACTCACTCCCCACTTCAGCCTTCTTCCAGATATCAGATTCTGTCGCTTCTCTACTGAAAGCTTTCTGTGACTTACAAGGTGTCAGAGCCTGAAGATGCATATGTGGCTTCTGGTCGTGTGGCTCCAGCTGACGCCTCCTTCTTCCTCTCTGGTTTGTCCTTGCTGTTCTGGTGGTTCATTGTCCATTTATTCCAAGAGCCAAAATTGGGATAGAAATGGTTCCTTAAGTATCCAAATGCCTTCATCCTCTGAATCAGTCAACAAGCCATTCCTCTTTCCAGTGCCACCTCCTCTGAGAAGCTGCCCCTGCCTTCCTTGAACAGAGTCAGCCGTGCCCTTCTGTAGCCCTAGCAGATGCTCTACGCTTAGGTTCTGTGCATAGGTTCCATGTTTGATGACAGACAATAGTTTAATATCTCAGTGAAGCACCTGTCCCAGAACTTGAGTATTTTTTTCTCACTAATAGGTTACAACAAAATTAACATTGTGCCCCTTAGAGCTCCTTCTAGAAACCCAGCAGAGATGGCGTGAGTCAGCCCAACCAGCCATGCGGAAAGGCCTACCAAGGCCTACCTATGCAGGCACCTGCGCCCCTGCCTGATGACCCTGCTAAGCTCTCCTGGCTCCCAGTGACTTCAGCCTGCTAGGAGCTCTCCAGTTCATTCCCAGCGGAGCTCCTGGCTGAGTTTCCAGTTGAAGACTGCCTTCCCAACTCCCAGCAAGACAATGTGGAGAGGAAAGATGCCAAAAAAGCTGCCAAGCTATGAAAAGGGGTAACTTCTCTTAAGCCACAGCAAAAGCTAAGCAGAATAGGGTTCTGCCAGGATTTTCAGTCACAGACAACAAAATTCATTTGATCTTTTACTAAGAGGAATTTTTTTATTATTTTTTATTATTATTATGGCTGGCTCAGTCTGCCCTGGGGTGCAGCTGGTGCAGCATGTGGTGCCAGGGATCAAACCACGGTCCCTGCGATTGCCTAAGTTTTCCTACACAGGTGCTTTACACTGCAGAACCATCTCACGGGCCCATATTAAGAGAAATTTGAAAGACTGAAGATATCTGGAGAGCCAAGACATCAATAGGCTTGAAAGCTAAATGTGTGATAAGAAAACATTAGTGCTCCAAACGTTCTGAGGGAGACTCACTGCTGCTACTGCTGCTGGGCACAGCCATGTTTGTACAGGCCACCGAGACCACTGCTGAGAGATTTACCCCTGCTTTTCTAGAAAACCTGGGCCTCTCCATCACATCAATGGAATAGATTCCAAGCTATAGTCCATTCTTTATGTCCCAACTTTAAATACAAATTTGGAGCTTTGGCTGTTAACCTGGTCATCAACTTCAATGAACTCAGAGATCCTTGAAGTAGGGCCATCCCTGGATGCCAGGGCATGCCATCCTGTACTGGCTCCAGGGCGTGCTGAGACAGCAATTGAGACTGGGCATGGTGGCACACACCTGTAATCCCAGAGCTTGAGAGGCTAAAAACAAGAGGATCACTATGAGTTTGATCTATGTAGTGAGACCCTGTAGACCTTGTACTAAATACATAAAAAAGAGATCCCTGCAGAGATTATTGGATTATGTGGTCATATCCCCCAATAGATTCATCTACTGATATTCATAGCTGAATGTTCTGTTAGGAAGTGAGATCCAATTAGAGAGGAGGGGTCACTGTGGGGAGTGATAGTGGAGGAAATAACTCTTGATGGAACTCTTCTGTACACTCTCTACCCATTGCATTGTCCTGCCATGTGCTTCTACCATATTTCTGCTTGGAGCCCACTCACCGTGAACTGGACCAACTGAAACCATAAGCCAATTCAACTTCTCTTCCACTAAGTCTTGGGTGTCAGGTATTTTGTCCCAGTAATGAAAAGCTAACTAATACAGAGTCAATCGTTTATAATGAATAGATGACAGGTTATATGTACATCCCAGCCTTAAAGGCAGTGCAAAAAGTGAGTGTGTCATCATCCTACTGTTGCTATTACAAATAATCACACATTTTCTGTCTTAAGTGGTACAAAAGCATTATCCTGCAGACTGGCAAGAAGTCTCCAGACTTCTGAGCCAAAATCACAGTCATGGCAGGTCTGTGCTATCTTGGAAGCCCTAGAGGAAAGTCTGTGACTTTGCATCCTCGAGCTTCTGCATCTCTTGGCTCATGGGCCTCTTCCAGTCACCCTGGCTCCTCATTCCTTCCTCATAGCTCTTCTACTAAATCAAAGACTCTTGCTTCCTCTCTCCTTATAAGGATGCCATAAAGACACTTCTCTTGTGCAAGATTCTTAACTTCATCACATCCACCAGGTGTGTGTTGCTATGTAAGGTTGTCCTGTACAAGTTCTGGAAATTAACATGTGAACTTCTTCAAGTGGATTTTTTTCAGGCCTTCACAGTGAAACATGGCCTCAATCACTGAGGATTAATATTCAAACATAAGAAAGGCTTTGATGGCTGCTGTTAGAGCTGTTCACACATAAACTATGATTCCTTCTGGTTCTTATTCTGATCACATTATATTTTTCTACTTCCTGTCCCCACTGAAAACAATCATGTCCTCTGGACTTGCTGTAGCCAGTGAAATAGGAACAAAAGGGATTGTGTCACTCTGGGTGACAGTCTCCCTGTTAGCAATTAAGAGTTCTTGCACTCATTTTTTTTTTTCTCTCTCTAACATGGCTGTCTTAGTTACTCTTCTCTTGTTGCTGGGACAAATACCCGACATTCGAAATGAGGGAAGGAAATGTTTATTTAGCTCACAGTGACTGGAGGTTTCAGTCCATATTCAGCTGGCTCCAAGGCAGAGTGGCGCATGGAAGAGGGCAACCTTTCATGGTGGCAGCTAAGAGCAAGAGCACAGGCAGAGAGCTAGTAGCAGCTCAAGCAGCTAACTTCCTTCCTTACTTTGAAATGCAAATCCCCTGCCCCAGGGCAGGTGTAGCACCCACACCCACAATAATCAATCACAAACTCCAGAAGCCTCCCCAATACTTCCTGAGGCTTGGGGAGACACCTAGACACAAACCATAATAATGGCCTTAGAAAATTGCGGCACTTCTACCAGCCAAAGCCCCAGAGGGAGGCAGAAACCTAGGTGACCATGATGGACATGCAGCATTAA